>SNQJ01S0023006.1:26181-41120 GCA_010110895.2 Picea sitchensis | reverse complement strand
CATTATCAGGTTCTGTGTGATGATTGGTTGATGGTGATGATTTAATGTAAAGTTTTATTATCTCTCATATATTCTTGGGTGGAAGGAAGGGGCAAGGATGGAGAGTTCAACTCTCTCTTGATATTCAGTCAAAGTCAACTTATGTTGATGAAAGTTTCCATGTTATGAGTTTACTTGATGTAATTGAGTGTCATAATGATGTTTAAAGTCATTTGATGAAAATTTTATGTAAATTTGATGGTCATTAAATGCTAGTCAAATCAGTTTGAGCTAAAGCTAGAAGTTTGTTTCAACTTCCTCGGTCTTAAGGTTTGGTTAGAGAAAATGTTGTAAGAAATTCCTATCATGAGTGATTCGACCCCTTGGATGAGGAAACTATTTTTTCATCCATATGTAGACCAGATGTAGTCTAAGAGAGTGTTGTATGTGGTTTATCCAAGACTATTGGAGCTAGTGTACTTGATATTTTTAAAGGAAATATACATGAGTTGCAACTATGTTTGTGGGATTCATGTGGTATGGTTTTTAGCACCGTTTCTTATTTTTCTATCATTTATATAAGTGTTTTTCTCTCTTTTCTACCATTTCCATGTTTTCCTATGATTATTTCATAAGATTATAAGCATAATTCAAAGTTATTTTCTCTGTTTTGGATGAAACTGTCATGTTATGTTACACCTTCTTCTGATGAATGGATTCATGATCTGATGCCCGTTTTGAAACTCACCTCATCTACCCTATACAAAATGACAAATCCTAAATGCTACTGAGTATACCTACCTTTCCCCATTCTATTTTGGCAAATCATCTTTTGGAAACCTTGGCCTAGCTCCCTAGACCTAGACTCTCATCCAACAAACTCCAAATCAAAACCTCACTGAGATAAATACCTATCCTGATATCTTTTTCCTTCTCCAGTCACCTTATTGACTGTGACTATAGAGAGATCCCTATATGGTTTGGTAGGGCTAGCTACCAAATCAAAATATTGGTTTGAGTTTACCTATGTTGGTCTCCTTCTCAGCCTTGGGAGAACTGATGGAGTGATAACACCTAACATGACCTCTTTTTTGGGACCCATTCTTTATTTTCACCATAGTGATGTTTAGGGGGGTGTGGACTTACTTTAGACACACCTATGATTTCTTTTTCCTAAGGTTTTTCCTATGTTTATTAGGCATTATTCATTCTCCTATATTTTTGGAAGAATATTTCTCTAGGGAGAATATTTTCTTTAGTTCACACTTTAGTTTGTTTAGTTGAGTGGAGTCTAGATGCCACATTGGTATTATCACCATGCAACATTGGGATCATGACCAGCTAATCTGCATTGTCCTTGGGATCATCACCAGAATAGCGCATTACTCATGATTCTCTAATATCCTCCTCACTTCAATTTGTTTGAGTCAGTTAAATGAATATTGATAGACTAGTTAAATCAACCAGGTGGAAGTTCACTCTCGTAACTTCCCGAGAGACTAGACTAGGTGGCAATTTACTCCTGTAACTGTTGGTGTGTGTCCATATCACTCTAGACCACCACTATGGTGCATTGGATTCTCCTCCAGTGTGAATTGGTTGAGTTATACAGAATATATCATGTGTAAATTATCATTCATTCATTTGGTTAATGAGAATTCTTCCATTCTTTCTCTCCTCCTTCTATTTTCCTCTATTTTCTTTACAATTCTGTATGTCAATTCCCAACTAGATCTATTATGTGCAGGTTCAACAAATTTACAATGTATACTACATGACTTAGTCGACACATACAAGGAAGTGCCGCAGTTTAAGGAAGGGCTCCACCACATGTACGTTTAGGAGAAGAAAGACCCTGACTAAGAATGGATGTTGACACAATACATATTGATAGAAGAGGAATTGAGAAACATCATGGACGATTGGGATGAGGAGTGGAATATTCCATCGATAGAAAAAATCCATTAGTGCAACCCAACCTGAAAGAATAAGATGTTGATGAGGAGGAGAAAGAAGAAGAAGGGGACAGGGACAAAGGGAAGAGGCTATAGGAGCCATCACCACTACCAACACCATGCAATGACTGCAAGAGAAAAGAGCCAGATACAGGAAGATCTGAATATCAACGGCCTAAGAAAAAATCCTTTAAGGAAGTCACTATTAAGGAACTAATAGATGAATACTTGGAGAATATATGTGACCAGGTAAAATAAGTCAATGACGATGCATTTCAACTCACATCCCAAAAGAACTAAGAAATGAGCAAACAAATGCAAGAACACATGGTAGAATTGTGACAAATGTTAGAAGAAAAAAATATTGCACTGGGGAGATAAACTGAAGAGGAACCAACAACTAGCACGACCAAGAATGGAGAGGCTAGAACAAAAATCTCCTAGTCCTTGGTAGTGGCAAGAGAGAAAAGGATAATCAAGCTATCACCAAGGGGAAATCAAGTTCCTCACGGCTGAGATGCAAGAGAAATCCATGGCACTAGGTCACATAGATCTAGTGCTATCTCAACTACCAATGGATGTGTTGCAAGAGATACATATGGGCACAACACAAGAGATGAGTGTACATGTCGAGAATACATATCTATTGAGCTAGTAAATCTCAGAGAAAAAAATGTGGCCTTAGAGACAAAATACAACAAAGTCAAACAAGAGGGCGATGAGGCCATGAAAAAAGTAGAACGAATGTAATAAGAATTCGAGCGAGTCCATCAAGAACTCCCATAATCTCAGGGTAATAAGGAGGCCCTAGTGGAAGATCAAGTCACTAAGATAAGTGAAGCCATTTAGGGATTCAGTTCACATATAGTGGATTTGGAAGCAGGTGTAACACCAAGTACACCACATTAAGAAACAGAGACAAGGAAGAAAATTGTGACCATAGCGGTCGACAACATAAAAAATATATAAGTAGAGCACATGACTATATAAAGAAACTATGGGTGTTTGGACACAATTTAATGAAGATATGGTCCAAAAGGAGATAAGACAAAGGATTCATATTGTGTGGGGAAAGGTGCAGCAATTACAAGTAGTAATGGAAACATTTCCACTAGCAAAGGTTGTAACTAC
Source organism: Picea sitchensis (assembly GCA_010110895.2). Taxonomy (NCBI): domain Eukaryota; kingdom Viridiplantae; phylum Streptophyta; class Pinopsida; order Pinales; family Pinaceae; genus Picea; species Picea sitchensis. Next base: position 38,055 of record SNQJ01S0023006.1, on the reverse strand, counting down.
GATGAACGAAAACTGAAAGTTGCATTAAAAAATGAATCAACTTGGGATGAAGCAACAAGACCAGACACAAGAGATAGAAGTTTTGCAACAAGAAGCATACATAATGACAACGACCCTCACAATGACTAAAGGAATCCTCAAACATGAAGTTAAAGAAGGTGCCGAGAGGGTGCAGGATCGCATGACATCTGAAACAATCGATCAAATATTATAGAAGGAACTGGAGGTGAAGGAAAATTCTACAACAACGAACGCGACAATCGACAAATTCATGGTGCACTGGAAACATGCCTGAGTGGCTCAGGACAAGGCACATGTGAGTGTTGAGGAGATGTTGAAGAGGCATTTTGGATAAGTTTATGGATGTACACCAAAAGGAAGTAGAAGGGAAAAAGGAAATCATAAGATGGACCAGATTGCATGATGAGAGCGAATTCCAAGGAGCCTGACAAAAAACATGTGCTATGGAGAAGCACACAAAAGGTAAAAAATGGTTATAAATTGTGGGGTTTGGTGACATTTTTTCCACTTTTGTAATGGTTATTTGGGGACACTTTGCCCACTTTTGTAACGGTCTTATCCCTATTTTTATGTGTAAAAATTTAAGATATAGAAATATAGAGATAGAGAGTGATGGTGCATGTAAGTTGTGAATTCTTTTTGGGTAAGGGAGTTGAGCGAAGGAATAAAATTATAGTATGACTGAGGAATGAACTTGCACTTCATGGAAGTGGATAGGAAGGTTTGGGATGATATCAATATTGCATATCTTGTAGCACAATGCATAGTTGTATGAAATAGATTAATGAATAATATAATAATCCAACCATTGTGAACGTATCGCAATTTGGGTGAACCATGTAAATTTGTGTGTTATTATGTGTTTTATGTTGCTTCCTGGTCTATGCTAATTGTATGGATCACCTATGATGTTGTAATTTTTCACATAGATTATATTTCTTAACAAAGTAACTGTTAGCTATGAGAAATTTTCACGTAAGTAAAGGATTTGAATGATGCATCACTTCCACTCAACATTGTGGAACCTTGGTTCCAACAACCCCTCTAGATGCCTTGGGTGAGATTTCACTTACTCTGCAGGTGATGTTGAAAGGGACGGTGTCTGAGGGTTTTGTTGGGATTTGAATGATTAAACCTGGGTCTGTCGCTCATGCACCAACAATCCATTAGAAAATTTGTAGTCGGATTGTCTCATGCTATTATATGATAAAAAAAAAATTCAAGAAGCCCGCAAGTTACACATGTGTTGGTTGGGCCCCTTATTCCTGGTCCACATCAGTGAGGCTGGTGCAGCAAGGTTTTCCACATTGCAGAGGAAGTTACTCAAGATACTTGTCAATGGAATCTGGTAAAAGGTGTATTACGGACCCTAGGGGTCACATATAATTTAAAAGAACCAATCACAATAGAAGTTAGTGTATCCTAGGTCTAAAGTGGGGAAATGATTAGATTGGAAGGTACATAGTCGACGTGATTAATATTTTTTTTCAATAGAAAAAAGTAGGTTCCGGTCACATAGATGGATCAGAAAGGTTGACAAGTTTACAAATTCCTAAGATATTCATTTGCAGGTGTATTTATTCCAACGTACAAAGTATTGGATTTGACAAGGGACTCACATGGGGGTGGCCCAAGCTACATGGAAGTACACCACAATGAAATTTCATGCAATTAGATTTGGCCAAATCACACAAGGCTTGGGTACATAATCATTTATGATGCCACATTCCAAAATTCCCATCATCAATATGATAGATCAAATATGTTATCAACCACCTGATGGGAATCAACTGCGGGTTAGTATTTCTTCTTCGACTTTCAACTTCAGTCAAGCACTTTCACATTCTCGACACACTTTTTTGGCCATCACCCTAACTATTTATACACACTCCCACCTTAAGTTCCATAAGAGGGTTCCTCCATTCCTCAACGATTAGCATCCCCATTAGTTGGCGAGTGAGAAGTTCCAGTCGTGCTTTCACTAGAAGCTCCAGTTTCATCTCAAATTATAGTTCCCTAGAAAAGTTTCCAACTCATGGACATTTCTAGAAAATGCTCGTTTTCCTACAACTCTCTTCCCTGGAAGGCGGCCCAGGATCCAATGATTAAGTTCTCTCGATGGTTGATGATTCAAATAAAACTGTTGGGTAGAGACCCCAACCTATTATTCACGAGCAATACATAGTTAGCCTCCACACAATTCATTGAATTCTACTTCAAAGTTTCAACAATACACCAACTCTCTTAATATTGATTTGGTGCACCTATCGCCATGGATGATCACTTTTGTCGAAATCAATAACCCAATTATGTCAATTTCCCCTCAAATGGTTAAATCAGTTCACATCATCCATCTTATACATCTATCTCAAAAAGACAGGAGGATGATGATGGTATTGATTGATAGAGTCTTCACTTGGGGCCCACTTCTCATAGGTCACCAAGTAATTGGGCCAAGTTCTAGTTGTAGGAATTTTCCTAGTTCGAGCTCATATTTATGGATGGTAGGATGAAAAATATCTCTCACTCACCCATCAAGAGAGAGCTTAGAAACAAAGAGTTTGAGATCCCAGACGAGTGAATCCCAAATCCATCTCTTACCTTGAGGATTTCTCGACTCATTCCAAGACCTGTGTCAAGCTAAAGCTGCAACCTTGACCGATGATTTTCTCTTAATCAAAACTAACTACAAAATCAACTTGATTTGATGCTTTGGTCATACAAAATTGATTATTTTATCTTACAAAAAGTCGCACATGGACATAATGGTTAGTCCACCCTGGTACAATTTCAATTCCACCCAGAAGTCCCACTCTGATCAAGTAATACTGTTGGGGGACGTTTGGCACCCAAAGTTTTGGGTATGTTTGCGCACTCGAACATATCAATCATTTGTGCACATCAAAAAGTAAGTGATGGATTGAATAAGGTGTGCACACCAATCAAAGTTCCACACTACACGTTAAAGATCAAAAATATATTGCATGCACATTGTTGGCACAAGTTTGATCAGACCAGGGTCCTTCTCAGATTACCAACAAAAGGTACCCAGTAGTCTAGAGTGTTATCATTTTCATCTCCTCCGAAGAGAAGAAGTCTCACCCAAAGAGCTGCTGAGACAAATATATAGGGAAGGGAAAGGAAAATACTTAGGAGGATTCACAGAACCTCTAAGATCCATCCCGCTCTTGCGCAAGACATATAACTACCAAACAAATCTGAACTCATGTGTGCAAGAACTGAACCTACATATGTTGCGAACAAGCATTTAAACACAGAGCCATCATGTGGAACTCATAAACCATAAAGAGATATTGTAATTCATAAGTAGAACACAGAAAGACACAACATATTTTGAAAATTTAGATCATTCTTCATATTATATTCATATCTTTCTTCATTTACAAACTCAAAGATACATAGTAGCACTCTCTTACAGACTCCTGGATCTGGACTCATGTCGTAGAGATTTAACTCTCTAAATGGTGTACATATTACATTACATACTCAGAACCCAACTTGACCCAATTGACAACCTTTTACAATCATATTCAACCCTATATATAATCTAGGTTGTGTCTTCTGTCTTGGCTTGCATGCTTTCTTGTTATGTTGCAACCGCTTTTGCTTTGGTGGTGTTGCACTATCCTTTTCACAACTGATTTTTGTTTATTCTTCTTGCTTTGTTTTCCAACTTCTTCTGAAGCTTGTGTAACTCGTACTAGGCCAAAAATTGTGAAATTCCTTATCCCAAAAACGAATGGACCAACAGGCTCCGAACACAAACCTTGACTCACCCTCGAGTCAATTACTCGGCTCTTTTGCAGCTTCCAAGAGAAATTGTTGTTTTCCCTTGTCCTCCTCTTCCTTTTCCTCTTATTCTTGGACTTCCTCTTATTTTTCCTCTTCAAATGAAGGGACCAACTTTGGGACCAACTCCAAGGCCCTCATCTGCACTCCTTAAAAGCTTCCAACTTTATCCTGCCACTTCCTGGCAAGGAGTGATGCCTCTGCTACAAATTGTTGGGTCACTTATGTAATACATCCCTTTAGTTTGGATGAGACCAATGAGTGCCACTCATAATCTATTGTTGCGCGAACTTAGTGCATATGCATGTACACTATCTGAATTATAGGTTGAAAGTCACACAACTCCTCCTTTGCTACGGATTGCACCTCAAAGAGGGCGTTCAGTTCATTTTCCTCCTGTTGGCTCTGGTCAAACAACTGTTGTTGCTCCAGCCGATCCATCGCGGCTGAAAATGCTTCATTCAACACTTGGATTTTGGTGTGCACATCCTCCAAAGTTTGGTTGTGTCTAGCGATGATGCCTATCCAATCATTGACTTCCCTGAAAATCCTTGTGCACTCATTTGTGTTCTTATGTAGTGTTGCTTGGGCATTATTTCCTTCTAGCACCACCTTTTCCATTTTCTCCTGCAGCTTTCGAGTTTGTTGCTCCAGTTCCTGCTTAGTCTCCCACAAATTCACTTCCATATTGATGTAGAGCCCCCCCACCTCAGCAAGGTTCTACGACCTCCCGGTCTTTGGATCGTTCTTCTTTTGAGCCAAAATAGCTCTTCGAGCTCCTGTTGGAACCCTTTGAACAAATCCAGAGGTCCCTTTGTCCTCTAGGACAAGCCTTAAGAAAACCTATGCACACGCTCAGCTTTTGGCGCTCTACTCTGTTCTAAACAAACACAATTTTCGTGTTTCATGGTTTCGGGACTCCTGCATGCGAGCTCTCCCAGGCTCCTTGTCCTTCCAACTCCTGGTATCTGAAACACTGAAAAGGGATTAACAGCTCTGGATCGCCCCTTAGCCTCTGTCCACGTGACCACCACTCTATGACCATGCGCTTAACGATAAAGTTCTATCAAACTTTCGCGATTCAGGATTTTGCGATTCCAGCTGCAACAATTTTTGGTCCTTCAAACTCCTGGGTCCTGAAATGCCGAAATCCACCCGTGACCATGGTCCACTTTTTGGGATTTCAAAATTCGCAATTTCATGATTCCCGCTGCAGACGGTTCTTGGCCCTTCAACCTCCCGGGTCCCGAAATGACGAAATACTACCCCTTGAGAGAACCTTTCGGGGTTTTCCCTGAACCTTGACCACTCACCACATGTCCCCTTGATGAATGGTCCTGATGCTTTTGCAATTTCGTGAGCTGGGACTTCTTTTCTCACGACTCCTTCTCCTCAAACTCTCAGTGTTCGAAACACCAAAAAGGGCTTGGATCTTTAACACCTGTCCTCCAAAATGGACAACCCTGATGCTTTTGGGACATTACGAGTCCTCTTCCCTCTGCTGTTATGAGGATTAAACTCCTCACACCTCCTTCCATATCCGACGACTATCGGTCCTTGGTGCTAGATCTGACGACCCAAATCCTTTTTCTTGTGCACCTCCTAGGGACTCAACCCTGTGCATGTGTCCTTGATGCAGCGGCTCTCAGGCCACTGTTCTCCAGATCTGACGGCTGGCGTGATTTCATGAATCGGGAGTTTGGGATGCAGTGACTCCAAAATCCCTTGCCGCTCGAAACCTCGAACTTCGAAATAGTGAAATTTGAGCGCGAGATTTTTGGATTTCGAGAACTGGAAGTTCACGATGCAGTGACCCCAAAATCCCTTGCCTCTCCAAACCCCAAACTCTGAAATAACATAATTCAACGCCTTAGAGTGTTGGAAGACACTCGGCCTTAATCTCCTCGCTTCTCTGCAAGATCCAACGATTCTCGCAACTTCGACACTTCTTCCACGAAGTGTCTCCACCGTCCATATGGTTCCTCCCCCGGGGTGCTTCTAAGCACTTAAATCCCTCACAACTTGGTGTGATTCTAGGGCTCTTGAGATTTTTTTACTTCTTCACGAAGCATTTCCATTGTCTGTTTCGGTTGCTCTCTTGCGGAACCTCCCAAAGGTTAAACTCTATGCACCTTCGCCTGATCCAACGGTTATCGGTATTACTGTTATATCTGACGGTTCAGATTTGTCTTCTTTGTGCGCTCTCCCCTTGAGCTTTCTTGGCTTTTTGACTTAGAATATTTTCTAAGTCTCGAAGGTCTCGACCTTCGACTCTTCCTCTTGCGAGCCCGGTTCCTTTGGGTCTTGTTTTCATTATAGAAACGCTGTCCCTTCTAATCTTTGACCTCCTGGATATTTACTCCTATGCACACCTTGCATTCAAGGATCTCGAATAACTCAAATTCGAGAAGTTTTCTTAAAAACAAAACTCCTTACGCCCACCTGGCGTTCTCCTACTCGATGCACACCTTGCAGAGCCTACCGAGTATTTAGCAACCCTCTGAGTGTCTTCTCTTCGACACTTCTCTTTTCTCAGAACTTGAAAGAGTTCCTTTTGTGCACACTTGCACCAACTCAATGCCCTCCTGGCAGAGTTCTCCAGAATCCTTAGTGATTCTGTCTTCTCACCGAACTTGAAAGAGAGTTCTCTTTTGTGTACTCCTTGCACCTCTGTTGATGAAGGTTCAACACTATCCCTCTTGAGCTTTCCTGAGGTTGTCTCACCTTTGTCAACGCACACCTTGTGGACTATGTGCACTCCTTTTACTCGGAAACTCCAAGACAGGAAGAAATTGAAACTTATGCAATGCTTCACCAGTTATGCATTTAAAACATGAAATGCATAAAAACATGTAAACGTTAAACACACAGTGTGCAGGAACATTTTCTTTTCTATTAATATGTATGTATATACAAATGTTTACAAAGGTTGGACTATAACAAGTCTCACCTCTCTCTCAAGACCTCTCTGCTTTGGTCTTGTTATCCCCAATTTCTAGGGATAACTAGGAGATCATGTCTCGAGGCCCACAGGTCCTAGACATGGAGTACAGAGAGCAGGATCGACCTGAGCATGGCCCTGGAGGGCCCATCCTTCTTCCTCTTCATCAAACCTATTTTGTTAGCAGCAACAACATCCAACACCTTCGGCTTGGACTTGCATAAGAGATGGTATCATGGTATGTGTCATGTTTGATCATTATAAATTTCAGATATATGCATCAGGTTCCTTACATTTCTGACAACTCCTTGGATCTTACACTAACCCACTTGACCATGGTTGGGGGGATTAACGGGGTGCTCCAGAAAGCTTGTATCCATAGGTTGTGGTCAGCCACCAGGGGGGATTTTGAAGATCCATCGTCTGCTCCCACCATATTATCATTTTACATCTTATCTCCTATCCATATATCCCGCTCCCCTAGTCCAGACATTAGGATGACCTATTTGTGGGGTTACACCTTATCCTGTGGGAAGAAGGGGCTAAAGGCCTAGGCGGTAAAAGAATCTGGTAAAAGATAAAAGCCATAGAAAATAAAACCTGGAGATGCCTCGTCTAGGGATCTCTGAGAAGGCAATAAAAAGCCTCTCGATAAGAAACAAGAGGGACCGGAAGAAAAATAATAAAACAACACCTAGCCAAGAGGATGGGGGGTCTCATCACGAGTCAGCCCATTATGTTCATAGGTATCTAATAGTATGACATTACCATTATCTGGTTACCACACCAGGGCAATGACCCTTGGTTGCATTTCCAAGGGAAAGGGGGTCTCATCATGAGCCAACCTTATCATTTCTGCGAATATACTCATGGGTAACACTGTCAGCTCTGGTCACCATGCCAAGGCAGTGTCCTCTAGTTAGACCTTGAAGTAAAAAGAAAGAAAAAACAATGAATAAAAGAAAGAATAAAGGAAATAAGGGTCTTGGAAAGAACTGCATGCATGATAGGTACAACTCGCCTCCTACAAAGGCACCCACGGATAATATCCACCCCTGGTTTTCACTATGTCTGGGCATCCTTAGACCACACCACCTCATATTACATGGCTTGGATGATATCTTCTGGGAACTTTCCTTTTCTTATGGATGCTGGCCCAATAGGTTACCTTGTGTTTTTCTTCAGCTTTGCATAGTAGGTCAGTGTAATGCCTTTGAGCTACTAGATGATATGCTAGGGGTGTTATGCATGCATTTGATAAAATTAATGATGAAATATGATTGGCATTGCTATGATCCAGAGGACTAATGAGCACATGGAGGGCGAAGTGTTTGATGCGCAGGACCATACCCGACATAAAGGTACCAAGTGGACCGATACACATGGGGAGATGATTAGTTCGGACCTCCATGGGGCTGAAGAGCCCATCAGATGGTTGTTGGGACCTCATCAGAGGCAGAGACAGGACAATGATGGATCAAGCATTTGCACAAGAGAAGAAGAAGGATGTTTTCATCCAGGATGCCTTGGCTGAGCCCAGCCTTAGAGGGTTGACCCACTGCAGGTGGAACACATCCCTCTGTTGACCAGGACATCCTCCAGAGATCCTTGACATCACCTCCAGCATGTGGCAGCTCTACAGGGAAGTATAGCATGTGTGGCAGAGTTTGGAGGCCAGAGAGAGCCAACGTTTTCCTTCTAGTGCTGAGTTTTTCCCTAAAAAGGGACAACGTCTCCCTCAGAGGGCCTAGACGTCTTGCTTACAGCTCATTTAGGATTTTATTTAGCAGTTAAATGTAAAAACAATATGATTTTTAGTAGTCAGCCTTGTCGGCTATTTTAATGACCTAAATTTTAATTAAGGGTCATTGGATGATATAAATTGAGGATGTTTTCCCTCATTTTAAAGATAAAAAAAACTCACTCATCAAGTGAGATCTAATTTTGAGCGCCCTATTAGGGTTTTTCGCTGGATTAGTGATGCACAACTTTTTAAGGAAGAGTTTTCTTGGCATTTATGCTGTTTCTTTGGAAGGAAGGTGTTACAACTAGGGTTTGCTTGGAGATTTCTTCATGAATTGTAAGTGTTTTTCCTGCAAAACTTCTCTTTGAATGGTTGTAGTTCAAATCTCTTACATATTACTTATATATTGCTGAATCAAAACCCTAGGGGAAAACCACACAAGTAGGTTGTTGTCTCATGTCCCCTAACAAAGAAACCTTAAAACATTGAATAAGAAAATAGAGCATAGCCTTAGCTACACTTGTTTTCTTCATTCCTTATGCTAGCCGTACCTTTTTTAAGCCAATAAGAGTGAGACGTCCTTAGCCTAGTCTTAGTACACTAGGGTCGTACCATTCTAGGGTTTGTTGATAGACCTTGTTTTAGCAATGTCTCCCTCATCAAAACCTCTTGTCTTGGTTACATTTTTATTATTCTGTTAGCCATTTGTCGGAAAGATGAGAGAGCACAGGGCCTTTCCTTTACAACACCAAGTGAACCTCTCTCTCTTAGGATTTCTACTTCCAAGGCCCTGCTTTAGCAACACCTTGTAAACCTACCCTCTAGTCCTCAGAAAACTTTTACCCTTCAACTCTTGCGTCCATCACTTATTGACTCCAATAACCCTTAGGCACTGATCCTTAGACTCTAGCATTGAAGTGATAGTGACTAAACAAGCTTTCAAAGCCTCATAAATTTGAAACCCTAACTAACAACTAACCCTAAAAGTTGACGTCACCCCTAGGATATTTCATCTTGACGTAGCAATCTTTATATGTGAGCAACTGAATGATGTTTTATGCATTGATTTGATTCAAGGAGTAATTATATTCATTGGATGCTATATTGTTTTAGTATTCATTGACAAGTAATATTATATTTCCATTGTCATTATTGCAAACATTAACTTCGACAATATTTACTGTTGTATTTGCTCATATATTGAACTTAGATAGTCATTGATTTATGAAGTATTAACCATTATTGCACATACTAGTTTTGTTGTTGTCTTGTCTCAAAAGCAGGTGCCTTCTCCTTGGTTATACTTTATTGGACTATCTCTTTGGGCTGTAATCTGTGAAAGTGGAAACTAGCCTTAATCCTTTGAGCCTTTCCTTTTCAAACCACAGATTGTGAGGGATCTCTCCCTTGGCCCTAGCCTCCCTAAATAGAAAGGACCTCCTCATTGTGATGACATTGGGTGGGGTAGGTCCCTGTTATGCCAGTTTGGCCTTCTACTTTATAGCCTTTTCTCCCAGCTACAAATTGTGTGATAACATTTTTGGCACCGTTGCCGAGGAATACTGAGTCAATCTTCCTCAATGACAAATCTTTTGGTAAGCCTTGCCTCAAAGACCTTTTTCTTGCAATCTTACCTGGCGACTCCACTAGAATTTATTCCCCTATTCTTTGATAGTTTCAAGAAAACTATCTGGCGACTCCACAAACCAAAAGGAGATTCAATAATCCTCCTTTAGCTTTAAGAAGGAATCCTCCTTCAAATTCACCTGTTGTCAAGTCACTTTTTGGAAAGAGACTTCCTTTAAACATGTCTACCTCTCAGACCGGTACTACAAACCCAGTGAAAACCAAAGACAATGGTAATATACTTTGTTCAAGCCATTAGACATGTCAGCCATACCTGGCTACCCTAGGCAAATGCCACCCAAATATGAAAAGTGGTTGCCTAAGTTTACCGACACTGATGCCACTAGTGCCGAAGAGCATATGAGTAAATTTTGGGCAATTTTTCAGCTTCACCCCATTAGTGATGATGCTGAGGACTTGGTTATGAAGTTATTCTCTACTACCCTTTATGATGCTACAAGACGTTGGTATCTTAGCCTTCCTGATGGAAGCATCAAAACCATGTATAGACTTGAGCAAATATTCCTCAGAAGGTGGAGCATCAAAGAAGACCCTAACATGCTGCTCACCTGACTAAAAAAACCTTTCCAAGCATGAGAATGATTGTTATCACTGAAATTTCGTCCGCACAGGGCGACAAGAACTCCGCATTGTCAGCACAGAAAAATAGTCATTCATGGCACAAGGATTAATTCCACAGCACAACAAAAGGGTCAAAACTATACAAAATGGAAAAAACAATTACAAAGCGCTTTTCACCCACTGGGCAAGCGCGCGCGCACGCAACATCTTCGTACTTGGAGCGCATATGCACGGATGTGNTGTGGCTTGATGATACCCAGTTTGCAACCTTTTTACAAATTCCATCCAACCCGCATTTAAAAAATGTCTCCGAACCTCGGGATGTAATTCCAGAAAGGATAGATTGTTGAGTTCTCGTTTAAGCAAAAGGCCACCACGTTTTTTCACCATTTTGCAGTCCCGGCACTCGACCACTGTAATTACTGTAACCTCTTTAGTCGAACCCTTGTTCTGCGCTGCTGAAAGCAGTCTCGACTTCGACTCTGTGCTGGGTCAAATGCAAACCTTGAGTGTAATTTGGAAACAACCTGTGATATGCCGACTCTACCTGATTTGATGGTGTTAGACCCTCTGAACCTCCTCTGTACCTGCGTCGCCGAATGCAAATTTTCCATTTCGGGTGTGATGATAGTTGCGCGTGGATTCTGGAAAGATTTTGAACTACCGTCATGTCCTGGTACATAAGCTTGAACTTCTATGATTGCCCGCTTCCACCAACGCATGTCTCGGATCTTGTTTTGACGTGGGGGTGATCACCTCATCATTTCGTGCATGCGTGGATAATGAGCACGTGATTCCCGCTTCATGCAGCTATGGTGCTTGGAGAACACCTCTGCCATCACACTCGCTTGCAACTTTCACCAGCACGCGACTCCTTTGAAAAACCCCTGTTAGCTGCGGAAAGTGAGTACTTTCCACAGCGCACCGTTTGATAGGAAAGTCACCTTAGCCGTGGAAAGTGAAACAGCATGCCACATCACTTGCAAATGTTCCTTAGCCGTAGGAAGTAGGTACTTTCCATAGTGCGCCACGTGTGAACTGTCTGTCAAACCTTTCGCGCTTTGTTACTTTCCACAGCGCTTTTAACTGATGAAACGACGTCCTTAGCTGTTGAAAGTGAGCGCTTTCCACAGCGCACAATGGACCTTTT
>SNQJ01S0023006.1:13905-26171 GCA_010110895.2 Picea sitchensis | reverse complement strand
AAACCTGAGAGAATGAACGAATGAGTTTCCATCGTTTCTCTGTTTGAGCCAGGAGATTCCTGCATAGAGTGCAGTTGAATTCCTCCGCATTGAGTGCGTTGAGGAGGCTCTATAGTTAAACTCTCATTCGCATTCAACCCGGAGTTGATTTGGATTATTCGAGCCGTGCAGGTGAGTGCAGGTCGAACTGAACTTCCAGTAGCAAGTCTGAGAAGGGAAAGGTCGGGTTGCTGTGACTGCGAGTGCATGGAACCTGGAAATCTTCAGCATTGTTGAGAGTTGACAAAGGTCGAGGTCGATCACAGGGAGAGTGTTCCAGGGAGCTCTGAAGGAGTCAGAGTTGCAGAAGCTCAAGAGGGATAGCTCTTTTTCTTCTCAATGGGAGAAGACCACAGTGAAGATCATATAGGACGAAGGTGGTAAAGTGGAGAACTCTTCAAGAGGAAGAGAATCGACGACTTGAACTTCTGAAGAAAGGAGTCTTCAAGAACAGGAAGAACCCGTTGGCCATCGTGTATCGGCATATCGGGGTTGGCGAGTGCAAGCATTGCATGCACGTCGAGACCGCGAGTCGTGATTTCTCGACTTAAACGGGACCGTCTATTGGAGCGCGGACAGGTGGCACGAGATCCTGCGGAGTCAGGATTCGGCACTTCGGTGTTTTCAATGTTGGAAGGAGCACGGAGAGACAGCGAAGTCCCGAGTTGCGACGGGCCCCACGGAGACTGTGTGGAGTATAACGCATGGCGTCATCACTTTGTGGAGTATACAAGGGTTCGGAATCGCGAGTGGCGATATCCCGAAGTATTGACCGTTAACCATCGGGGATCGGGGTTTCGGCGTTGAGCGACACGAAGCGGTGTTACGAGTCTCACGATATCGCGAGATCCGATCTCCTGGTATGCGAAGAGGAGATCACCGAGAAGTATCCTGCGGGTGACGAGACTCCCGAGAGGAGTTAGAAGGGCGTTGACTCTTCGTGCCTGCGAACTGAAGAAGGTCCTGGTGGAGCAACCAGCTGCTGTGAGAGCGGGGTTTGCGTCATACTTGGAGAGTATAAATAAGAGAAAAGGCTCTCTTATTTTAATAACATTTGAGCATATTGAATATATATAGGTTTCTAAGGTAACTAATGATATCTAAGCCAAATTTTGGAGGGAAGGTGAAGAAAAGAAGGATGAAATGCAAGGAAGGATAAATTCTTTTGATGGTGCTTTATAAGGTATGTTATTTACAAGTCATCTCACCATTTTTGCTATAACGTTTTTTATATAACGATTCATACCATGAAATTTCTATGCCATTGATAAAACATATCCAAGTATCTGTGGTAAAAAAGTAATCTTGTGGGTCGTTGTATTTTTGGATTTACACTTCGTGGAAAATAGGGTTTGTGGCTAGTCCTGAAACTAGTCAAAAATAGGTGTTTCGAGTAACAATGCCATAACTTCTTCATAATAGATCCAAATTCCATGAGACCAAATGTATTGGTTAGGGTAAAGTATACAATATGTTTTTTAATAGTTTTATATCAATTCAAAAAATATCTTTTGTGGGGAATGCTCTACAAGGTCGCTCTCTAAAATAAGCCAGAATTCAATAAAGTATGTCATTTTTGCTATAACTCATTTAATGTAAGGTTCCAAGTAGTGACACCTGGAGGAATTACATAAAACACACTGAAGAACATTTTGTATCAGTTTCAGAGCTTTATACATTACAGGTTCAAAGTTATGGTTGTTGACTAATCCAAAACTAGGCATGTGAGACTAGAGAAAAGTTTGATGAAAATGTTAGTCTCTTGTTGTTAAAGTTAAGTAAGGTTTGCAGGAATGTGATCATATAGACCAGGGCTATTACAGAGCTAAAAATCAGATTTCGATGATGAAATTTATGAGGGATTTTGGTTGAGTACATAGTTAAGAAAAGTAGTTGATGAGTTGGCACATACATGAGGTGTATAGTTGATGATGTTGGTACATATTGATGAGTAGTTGACACATGATTGGTACATACTTGGTACATGGTTGGATGAAATTTTTTATGGTATAGGTTGATTATAGGTTGTTTGGTACAGGTTGGTGCATGGTTGATGCACTTGTTTATGGTACAGGTTGATTACAGGTTGAGGTACAAGTTGATGCATGGTTCAGATTTATTGGTACAGGTTTACAGTGGTATATCTCACAGTGATAGTGTGACAGTGGTTCCATCATTCTACTTCTACTTCAGGGTAGTAGGACGGGGCAAGGACAGGTGGTTATAGCCACCTTTTGGTTGTAGTCAGAAAACATTGGGGGTTGTAGCCTCCTTCTGGTTGTAGCCAAATAATTGGGGAGTTGGAGTTTCCCTCAGGTTGCAGCTTGAGAAACCAAGGGGTTGGAACCTCCTTCCAGTTGCAGCTAGAAAACAAAGGAAGTTGGTGCTTCCAATGAATGTAATTCTTCAAGACATACAAGAAAAAACATTTTGTGGTTTTCTCCCGATTTGAGTTTCCACATAAAACACAGGTGTATCGTGTATGTATGCGATTGTTTATTTCTTACTGCTCATTATTGGATAATAATTCTACATTGATATAACATTTGAAGAAAAATGATTATAATTACACTATTACCAATTCACCCCCCCTCTCAGTAATCCAACAATTGGTATCAAAGAAGGTTCCTTTAGAAATCAATTTAACCACTGAAAGGTAGATCATGGAGAGTACCAACTCGTATAAAAATGGAATACCACAGCTTGATGGACAAAAGTATGATTTTTGGAGAATAAAGATGAAGACATATATACAGGCACATGGATTTCAAATTTGGCAATCAATTGTAAATGGATACACAACACCAGCAGTTGCACCAACAAATGACAAAGAAGTGAAACTCGGTGAGAATAATTCCAAAGCCAAAAATGCACTTTTGAATGGTCTTAGTGATACAGTATTCACCAAAGTTTCACATCGTAAATCTGCTAAAGAGATTTGGGACAAGCTTCGAAATATTTATGAAGAATATTCAAAAGTCAAAGCAGCAAAGCTTCAAACTTACAAAGGTCAGTTCAAACAACTAAAAATGAAGGAAGATGGATAGCGCAGCCTACTTCTTACGAGTTGATGAAATAGTGAATGCAATCATAGGATTGGGAGAAGAAATCGAAGAATTTGTAATTGTTCAAAAGGTACTAAGATCTCTTTCTATGAGATTCAAACCTAAGATATCAACACTAAAAGAAAGATCGTATCTAAACTCAATAAGAATGGATGAATTGCATGGAAGCTTCACAGCATATGAGATGAAAACTGAATAGGAAAATCCATATGTAAAAGAAGTAGTCTTCAATGCATCCAAAAGATCAAAGAAAAAAAAAAGGAACAAGAAGAATATAGCAGCAGTAGCAACGCCTCAGAAGATGATGAAGAAGTGGCCAACTTCATCAAATGACTGAATAAGGGAAACAACAGTAGGTATAGAGGTAAGCTTCATTTAATTTGTTTTAATTGTGATGGTATTGGTAATTTTTCTAACAAATGTCCTCATAAGAAAAAGATAAATGTTGAAGGTTACTCAAAAGAAAGACAAACATATAAAGGTAAAATAACTACAAAGAAATTTTTCAAGAAAATATTTTGCACCAAAGAAGACATCTCATCATCAGATGAAGATGAAGTTAGTGACAGTGAAATAGGGAGAGTTTTATTCATGGCAGTAGAAGACACTGATAAAGAAAACTCCGCAAAAGAATTTGAAGAAGAATATGAAGAAGAAATTGAAGAAGTAGAATTTGACTTCCAAGAAGAGTTAACGAGTGTCATAGAAGTTATCAGAAGAAAAAAAAAACAAGAAACTACAAGCAGAACTAGATAAGAAAGAAGACACTCAAGAACTAGAACAAATGATCACAAAATTGAAGGTTCAAATAGAAAAAGATAAAAGAATTGAAGAAGCACTCAAATAACAGCTAGAAGGAAAGGACATGATCATTGGAAAACTGGAAACAAAGATTGTCACACTAAGAAAGGATATTCAAAAGAAAAATATGCAGAATAGCTCAAAAATTCTGGATGACATTATCAACAATAAAAAATCTCATCTTAACAAATCTAGACTTGGATACAATCAGACAGAATATGGATCAAGCTCCAAAACAATAGAGAAATAAACAAATCCAAAAAGCTATGGAAAAAAAATCAAACGGGATAAAAAGATATACAAAGAAGATTACAGGGACACTCCAACATCGAGAAGATTAAGATTTCATAATCAACAACAGATAGACAGGGCTCAAGAAGAAGATGTATTCATAAGAGCACCTATTTTCATAAAATCTTCAACTACCAGGTATCAAACTATATATTTTTGCTTATGTTATCCATGTAATAATTTTGGACATAAAGTTGTAAATTGCAAAGCTAACAACATGAACAATAACTACTTTGAGAGCCATATATAAAGAGGTTATTCAAGAAGACCTAGTGAAACACAGAGAAGAAGTTACACTAGTTTTGAATCTTTGAACACTGAAGTGGAATGTTAAAAATGTAACAGTTTTGGACACATCACCAAAAATTACAGAATGAAAGTCCCTCCTAAAGAACCTCAACATAGTCACAAACAAGAACCTTAGAAAAAAACATGGATAAGAAAGCAATATCAGTATAGCAATGAAGAATCCATAGTCACCCTACAAGCTAAACATAAGAAACGTGGTTGGTATGTTGACAATGGATGTTAAAAACACATGACAGGTGATAGAGACAAGTCTTTTACATTACGAAAGGAAAGAGATGGATCAGTCTCATTCGGAAATGATGATTCAACCCAAAATCATTGAAAAAGGCACAGTCTGAATTGGAACAAAGAATGAAAAGGAAGAAAATGTTCTACTAGTAGAAGATATGAAACATAATATTTTAAGTGTGAGTCAAATGTGTGACCAAGGTCATAAAGTTACTTTCGATTCACAAAAGTGTGAGATAAGAGAAGAAGGTTCAAGGAAATTGGTCGCTACAGCTGCAAGAACTTCAAGCAACATATATGTGTTAAGAGAAATTGGAAATGAAAAGTGTTGTCTAAGAAAGGAAGATGAAAGTTGGTTATGGCACAAAAGAATGGGTCACATGCATTTTAATAACCTTGTCAAAGTCAACAAAAGAGAAGCAGTCATAGAAATGCCCCAGATCACGAAACCAACCAACACTTTATGCAAGCATTGCCAGCAAGGAAAGAAAACAAAGACTAGGTTCAAATCAAAGGAATATTAAAAAACAAAACCACTGGAAATTGTGCATATTGATCTAGTTGGACCAACTACAACAAAAGGCTTAAAAGGTGAGAGATACTTTATGTTATTAGTTGATAATTATACAAGAATGACTGTAGTTTGTTTTCTTAAGAACAAGTTAGAAGCTTTTAAAAACTTCAAGATCTACAAGGAAATGGTTTTAAATGAAATGGATTCAAGAATCAAATGCTGAAGATCGGATAATGGAGGAGAATTCACTTCAAATAAATTTATGGACCACTACAACAATCCTGGAATAAAAAGACAATTCTCCGTCACTAGGACACCTCAACAGAATGGAGTTGTTGAAAGAAAGAATAGTATAGTACAAGAAATGGCTCGAACAATGATAATGGATTTAAAGTTGACAGATATTTTTTGGACATAGGAAGTGCATACAACAGTTCATATTCAAAACAGAGTAATGCTAATAAACAACACTAAAACTCCCTATGAGCTATGGAAAGGAAGACCAGCAAATGTGAAGCACTTCAGAGTTTTTGGAAGCAAATGCTACATCAAAAGAGAAGATGGCATAATGGGAAAGTTTGACTCTTGTGTGGACAAAGAAATACTTTTTGGTTACTCAAGTACAAGAAAAGCATACAAGTGTTACAATCTAAGATTAAACAAAGTTTTGGAAAGCATCAATGTAACAATTGATGAAACAAGCAGATCAGAATCAAAGGAAGAAGAAAACAAATCAATGGAACAATTTTTCGAAGAAGAAGATAAAAAATAAGAGGAAGATGAAGATGAAGATGAAGATGAAGAGAATCCGACAGAAGCAGAAGAGCAATTTCAGCAAGTATCTCCAAAGACACTTAGCAAACGAGTATAGAAGAATCATCCTTTAGATCAGATTATTGGAAACAAAGATGCAGGAGTTGAGACTAGAAGAAAATCTGTTCACTAGAAAAAACACACCTAGCACTGTTATCTACAATTGAACCAAACTGTTTTGAAGAAGCCAACAAGGATGAATTTTGAAATAAGGCCATGGATGAAGAATTGGATCAAATAGATAAAAATGAAACTTAGGAATTGGTTCCAAGACCAAAGAATAAAAATGTAATCGACAAAAAATGGGTTTTCAGGAATAAATTGAATGAAGATGGACAGGTTACAAGGAACAAAGCTAGATTGGTATGTAAATGATATGCACAGATTGAATGAATTGACTTTTAAGAGACATTTGCCCTAGTTTCCAGAATGGAAGCAATCTGTTTTCTTTTAGCTTATGCATGCTCCAAACATGTTAAAGTATATCAGAAGGACGTAAAATCAGTTTTTCTGAATGGGGAACTTAAAGAAGAGGTCTACATTGAACAACCAGAAAGATTTCAGTTGTCAGATAACACAGACTATGTGTGTAAATTAATGAAGGCCTTGTATGGTCTAAAACAGGCTCCTAGAGCATGGTACTTCAGACTGAATAAGTATCTACAGTAGAAAGAGTTCAAAAAAGAAAGTGCAGACATCAACCTCTACATCAAGGTAAGTCAAGGTAATATTTTATTAATTGAAGTTTATGTTGATGATATTATTTTTGGCAGTGATAATGACAGGTTAAGCCAGAAATTTGCAAAATACATGCATAATGAATTTGAAATGTTGTTACATGGAGAACTATCCTTCTTTCTGGGACTTCAAATACGTCAAAGCAACCAAGGAATTTGTATTTCTCAAACCAAGTATATCATAGAAAAGTTAAAGAGGTTTTGAATGGAAGATTGCAAACTAGTTATCACTCCCATGCAAACCAGTTGTAAGTTGAGAAAATATGATGATTCGAAGTCTACAAATAAGAGACAATACAGGTCAATGATTGAGAGCCTACTATATATGACAGCATCCAGACCAGATGTAATGCAAGAAGTTGGACAAGTGGCACGATTTCAATAAGCACCAAAGAAATCGCATGTATTAGCAGTAAAGAGGATCTTCAGATATCTCAAAGGAACATAATAGTTTGGATTATGGTATTCAAAAGGAAAATATCTATCACTTATTGCCTACACAGATGCGTATTGGGAAGGTTGTATTGATGACCGACGAAGCACCAGTGGAGAAACATTCTACTTAGATGAGTGTATGGTATCATGGCTAATAAAGAAACAATCATCAGTATCTCTATCTACAACCAAGGCAGAGTATATTGCAGCAGTAACATGTTGTACACAGGTTCTTTGGATGAAACAAACTTTAGTAGATATACAGGTTGAGTATGATAATTCCATTCCAATATATTGTGATAATACAAGTGCCATCAATATCTCAAAAAACCTGGTGATGCACTCCAAGACGAAGCACATTCCAATCAAGTATCACTTTCTATGGGAACAGGTTGTAGAAAAGAACATCAGAGTTGAGTATGTGGGAAAAAAATAACAAGTGGCATACATCTTTACAAAACCACTTCCACGGAAAGCCTTTGAATATCTTCGCCAAATACTTGGAGTTATTTCTACTCCAAAATGAATGCTTTTTGAATGCTTATATTATATGTCTTAGATGTAAATGAGGAAGCACCATAAGAGGATAGTTCAATTCGGGAGAGCATCCCCAGATGGAAAGATATCTTTGTCATTAATGACAAATGGGGAGAAATTTATGAGATGCAGAGGACATAGGCATGGTTCCACGGGGAGCATGAGTGATATGATTTCATTATTGCATCAATGTGCTTCCATCAATGTCAAAGGGGGAGATTGTTGATTAAGGTTAGTTGTCATTGATGTCAACCCTTGAAGAAATCCCCGTAGAACAAAGGTTTGGGTAATGGACCCAAGATTGTTTGATATAAATATGACTCATTATTGTTTTTTCATGGTTGATAAGATGTAAATATGGATGAACTCCAAAGTGGTCCCCTTATGGTGAAATCTCTCATGGGAAGACTCTTTATGGAGTAAGGGAACCCATGCTTAGTTGTGGAATAATGAGATGAAGGACAATGAACTTGTCAGAGAAACTATCCTAGATGGATAGTGCTTGTCATGCCATTTTCGTTGGTATGTATAATGTCACATAACTCCTCACAGTTAGAGATTTATGACCATGTGAAGTTGGAGAACCCAGGTTTGGGTAATGGACCCAAGTTTTTTTGATGGAAAACGGTATTATTTTTTCTATATTTGAAGGTAATACTATTCTATGTGGATAGTACATGTCATTCCAGTTCTAGTGGTATGTGGAATGTCACATAATTCCTCACGGTTTGAGAGTTATGGCCTTACGAAGTAGGAGGACGCTCATATGTCATCTAGAAGCCCCAAAAGGTCAAAGTAGTCAAAGTGGTTTAAGAGATTTTAAAAGATAAATAATAAAGTGAAGTGATGAGTGTATTGTAATTAAAAATTAATACAAAATAAATTATTTCAATAATAAATTTAATAGAGAAATCAGAAGTGGGTTAACCCTAAAATAAGGAAAGTGGGTCAAGTGACCTAAAAGATGTTTTTAAGGAAGTTAATTGGAGAGTATAAATAAGAGATAATGCTCTCACATTTTAATAAAACTTGAGAATATTGCATATCTATAGGTTTCTGAGGTAACCAAGGATATCTAAGCCGAATTTCTGAGTGAAGGCGAAGAAAATAAGGCCGAAATGCAAGGAAGGATAAATTATTTTGATGGTGTTTTCTAAGGTATGTTATTTACAGGTCATATCATCATTTTCGCTATAACATTTTTTCTATAATAATTCAGACTATGAAATTGATATGAAATTGAGAAAACATACCAAGGTATCTATGGCAATAAATTCATCTTGTGGGTCATTTCATTTTGGGAGTTACACTCTGTGGAAAATAGGGTTTGTGGCTAGTCCTGAAACTAGTCAAAAACAAGTGTTTCGAGTAAAAACTTCATAACGTCTTCATCACAAATCCAAATTCAGTGAGACTAAATGTATTGGTTAGGGTATAGTCTATAGTATGTTCTGTAACCATTTCAGATCAATTCAACAAACATTTCTTGCATGGAGCGCTCTACAATGTCACTCTTTAGAATAAGACAGACTTCAACAAGGTATGCCATTTTTTCTATAAATCATTTTATGATAGGTTCCAAGTAGTGACACCTAGAGAAATTACATAAAACACATTGAAGAACATTGTATATCAGTTTCAAATATTTATACATTACAGGTTAAAATTTATGATTACCTCAAGTTAGGGTTGTTGGCTAATCCAAAACTAGGCATGTGAGACTAAAAAAAAGTTTGGTGAAAATGCTAGTCTCTTGTTGTTACAGTTAAGGAACGTTTGTAGGAATGTGATCATATACACTAGGTCTATTACAAAGCTACAGATTAGATTTGTATGATGAAATTGATGAGGGATTTTGGTTGAGGTACATGTTGAGTACATGGTTGAGACAAGTAGTTGATGAGTTGACACATACATGAGGTGTATAGTTCATGATGTTGGTACATATTGATAATTCATAGTTGATGAGTGGTTGACACATGATTGGTACATACTTGGTACATGATCCCAATTTCTCTCCCCCTTTGACATCAATGTCAAAGGGTATGGCTTCTCCCCCTGAGTTTAATGGAAAAAGGTAACCTTCTTCTTTGGGGCTACTCCCCCTAAACATGTGGCACTCAATAATACTTCATCCTTATTTTTGGTCTTTGAGACTTTTTCTTCCTTGGAATTCTTTTGTGTGGCTTATCTCTTCTCTCTCTTCTTCATGTCTAGGATGTATATGTTGTTCGGTCTTTTTGTTGCAGTTGCAACCAATCATCCTGATTTATTTTCTCTGATTTTAAATTTTCGGGAGTCCAACGTAAGAGTGTATCCTTGATCACATATTTTTCTAACACTGAGGAGATTATGCTTAAAATATTCAACCAATAGGACTTTTCCTAATTTTCCATTTTCACTTCCAAGCTTTACAGTCCATTTTCCAAGTATTTTGGTAGATGAGTCATCTCCAAATGGAACATTTCCACCCTTTTTCTTCAAGATGACAATTTTGCTTTGATCTCCAGTCATATGAGATGAGCACCCACTGTCTATGAACCATTCATCTTCTTCTTTGCATTCTTTAGCAACTAATTTTATTCAACAATTTTCATTGTGTGGAATTTCTTTCATTTTCCATGTTGTAGTTGGTATGGCGACATTTGGCATATGACTATCTTCCTTCATCTCTCTGCAATCTCATGCTTTGTGACCAAGATTATTGCACTTGTAACATACAATATTTTGATCCATTAATGGGTCAAATGGATTATAATTTATGTTGAAAGGTCTACGAACATTTTCATATCTACTATTATCACCATTCATGTAGCTTGCATACTTATTCCTTTCATTGATTCTACAATTGATTTCCTTGTGTCCAAAATTTCCACAAGTATAACAATGTCCAAGAAAGAAATTTTGATCCCTGGGCGTAAGTGATCTTCTTTGTGGTGTGGTCCATCTTGGTTCATGATATATTCTTCTATAGTTTCCTTCATAATGATTGCTTTCATACCTGATGGGAGAGGATCTTCTTGATGTCTCATTCCTTCTACATTCTAGTTTTCTATCTTGTTGTTCAACTTGTTCTTGAGTGTTGGTTTCATCATTTTCAACTTCCTTCTCTTGTTTTGTTGTCTTCAAACTGTCATTGTATCTTAGTCCTGTCTTGTCATTTGGAGATCTTTGAATGCTAAGGATCTCATCTAATTTTTTAGTGCTTTTTTTGAACTTCTTCAACTTTTTTGTTGTCAATAGTAGCTCCCCTTTTGTGTGATCCAATTCTTCTTTCAATTTCTCATAATATTCTAATTGTTCCTTCAAGCTATTAATGGTCTTTTCAAGCTTGTAATTTTGTTCTTCACAACTAATCAATTCACCCTTTAGTATTATGTTTGTGTTTCTAAGCTTGTTATTTTTAGTTTCAATATGCTTCAACTTTTCAAGATTCTCATCTTCTTGTTAACTCTCTGCATTGTCTTTGTATCCCCAAAAGGAATCAAGGTTGGTTTCTTCATCTGAATCTTCTTCACAAATGATTTCTTCTTCTTTAGAATTCTTATGATCATCATCCTGGGTTTCTTGGGTTATGAAGAGGACTTCTCCTCCATCATTATCTTCTTTATCACTCTCATCTGAGGAGATGTCATCATTCTTGGAGTAGAAGCTCTTTTTATTGTTGAGACTTCTCTTTTTATAGTAACAGTTTTCAACAATATGTCCTATTCTACCACAATTAAAGCATTTGAGAAGAGACTTACCTTTGTATCTTCCACTTCCTTTCTGGCACCTTCTTAACAAATTTGATATTTCTTCATCAAGGTCGTTATCCTTGTTTGTTGTCTTCTTTATGGATTTAAAGGTTTATTTATTGCTTGTCTGGTCACTTTTTGTACATGTTCTCATTTCATATGCCATAAGAGTCCCATGTAATTCATCCATTGTCATTTTGGTCAAGTCCCTAGTTTCTTCAATGGCAGAGACCTTAGCATCATATCTCAAGAGAAGTGATCTCAACACTTTTTTTACAACCAACGATTCATCGAGCTCTTCACCTAATCCTCTGATAGCATTAACAACTTCATCAACTCTAAGAAGATAGTTTGCAATATCTTCATTTTCATTCATCTTCAAATTTTCAAATTCTGCTCTATGTCGTTGAAGTTTGACCTGCTTAACGTTTGGATCACCTTCGTAGATATTCTTGAGTTTTTCCCGTACCTCTTTAGAAGTGCTACATCCCATCACTTTGCTAGCAATGGTTAGTGCCAATGTTGCTAGAATAACATGTTTGGTTTTTGAATTACAACTCATAAGTTTCTTCTCATTTGGATCGGTTGGAGCATTATTTGGGATTACATATCCATTTACAAATGATTACCAAATGTCTACTCCCAAATCCGTTAGGTAAGTTTTCACTCTATCACTCCAGTATGCATAATTTCTTCCATCAAATTTTTGAATCCCATTTGAAATGTGCTCATGGTCATCCATCTCTGCTCAGGATTTTCC
>SNQJ01S0023005.1:73193-92674 GCA_010110895.2 Picea sitchensis | reverse complement strand
TTATATTTTTTTATAATTTTTTTAATTAAGATAAATAATGAAATGTGATTATAATTTTTATGTCTTCTATATATAATTAGATATTAATTTTTATATTTATATTATTTTCTATAATAATAATTGTATTCTTTCTCATTATTTTATAGTTACAAATTATTTTATTACTCGTATAGAGTTTAAGTGGGTCTAATGGTTAAGAACATATATTTCCTCCTAAGAGGTCATGAGTTCAAATCCATAGGGGGTAGGATATGTATACCTTCGTAGACTTTACTAGTCAAATTGTTCGGCAGAGGGGATCCCTTGTCCCACAAACAAGGGGGTCTCATACACCATTTTGGTGTCTAGCTTAGCCGTGACCTAAAAATTAGATTATTATTAATTATTTTGAATTAATTAAATATTAGAAGGCTTGTAATCTATTATGGGCTAAACCCAACATCCAATGTGTAGCTCTTTCCCATAATATGAACATAACAACCACTCCCCCAACTCCCATACCTAATGCTATTAATGTCATCTTTTCATCCAAGCAACTTAGTCATCCCACTTTGATATTATTACTCTTGTCACTATTCCCTTCTCGTGTTGGTCTTTTCTCTTCATTACATGGATCTAAAAGACGCCTTCCCAAGAACTTATTCTTTTGAAATTGCACCACACTAAAGTGGGCAACCTCACAAGCATGTATTATTTTGAAAGTGTGTCCTTGTTGGGATTGGGCCACATAGGCTATAAGATGAAATGTCAAAAACTTCCAACATTGATAATTTATGTAGATATTGAGGAATTTGTCCACTCAAATTATTTTTGGCCAAGTATAACTATGGCTAAACCCAACATCCAATGTGTAGCTCTTTCCCATAATATGAACATAACAACCACTCCCCCAACTCCCATACCTAATGCTATTAATGTCATCTTTTCATCCAAGCAACTTAGTCATCCCACTTTGATATTATTAATCTCTTGTTCCCTTCTCTGTTGGTCTTCTTTTCTCTTCATTACATGGATCTAAAAGACGCCTTCCCAAGAACTTATTCTTTTGAAATTGCACCACACTAAAGTGGGCAACCTCACAAGCATGTATTATTTTGAAAGTGTGTCCTTGTTGGGATTGGGCCACATAGGCTATAAGATGAAATGTCAAAAACTTCCAACATTGATAATTTATGTAGATATTGAGGAATTTGTCCACTCAAATTATTTTTGGCCAAGTCTAACTGTTCCAAAGTAGATATGTTACTAAGAGATGTGGGTATTATCCCTTCCAATTGGTTCCCAAATAAATTCAACAATTGCAGGCTATTTAGAGTTCTTATGCATGTAGGAATTTCTTCTATAAAATTATTTCTTGACAAATCAATTATTGTTCTTGTTGTAAGCACACATATATGAGAGTATACTCAATTCCTTTCATGAGAATCTTGAGATTTTCATAATATTTTTCATAAGTCATGAGTTTTGAAGATGCTTTGATTATGAATTATTGTAATCTTTCAAAATTGGTTGGTATTCTTCCATTGAATTTATTGTTGGATAAATCCAACACCCACAACCATGTGAGAATTGTGAATGTTTGAGAAACATCATCATGGAGATTATTATAACCAATACTTAACAAACTTAAACCCATATCGAAAGTTAGCAACATACCCAAGAAACTCGTCTTCTAAGCAATTTTTCCTTAAATATAACAACTCACATGAGGTGTTGGCAAAACATGTCGGTGTATTCTTGAAGAAATAGTTAGAGTGCGCTAATAAGTAACACAAAGAACATGGAAAGTCTATGTTGCCCAAATATCCACTAAGTGAGTTTTCTAATAAAAATAAACTCTGAAGTGAAACTAACCCACTAAAACTCTTAGGAATACTCCCGTAGATATTATTACAAGATATAGCTAAGTATTCAATATCCTTAAGCTTCCCTATTTCTTTAGGAATACTCTTAGAGATACTATTAATAGAGATATCTATGAACTTGAGAGCCTCGATCTTTCCTATGGCTTTAGGAATACTCATATAGATATTGTTACTAGACATATCTATGGAAAGGAGAGCTTTGAGATTTCCTATGTCTTTAGGGATCTGTACATTGAGTTTGCTTTTTTTATAAACTCAATCTGTGTAGTGAAACCAATCCACTAATATTATAAGGAATAATATCAGAAACATTGTTACTAATCAACTATAATCAATTGAGAAACTTTCCCTAACCTATGCTATGTGGGATTTTTCCAGTTAAGTTGTTTGAATAGTATACAAGAATTCAAAGATTGGTTTTCCTATTTCTTTAGGAATTGACACCTTTGATTTTGTTGGTATTGAGGGCAAGGAGTGTAGGCTTGCTCGAACTTGTAACGGTTTTAGGTATGCCCCCTTGTAAGTTTATTTGAACCAATATATAGAAAGGAGATTATGAGAGAAATTTTGAGGTCTAAAATGGACCTCCTAAGGAAAATAATAAAAGAATAGTTAAAATAATAAAAACAAGAATTGTGAATTTTCAAAGGGAAAGAAAGAAACTCTGCTTTTTTAATCATATTTTCTACTTATCCTAGATGCAAGGTCTCTAGCTTGTGTAGCAACCCCAATTCAAAATTCTTCCATTGATGTTCTTACTTGAAAATTCAATATACAATAGTTGGGCATACCTTTTTCAGGAGTTCCTAAAATTGTTTGCTCACCAAACCTTTCAATAAACATCTCAAAGTGCAAATTAGTGCAGTTTCCAAGAGATGGAGAGCGGGTACCTTCCAATTGTAATTTAATATACTACAAATACTTGAATCCATTATTGAATATGGCAATGAGAAGTATTATGGAAACAACTCTTCTACTGTGTTTCCTCTAGAGAATATGATACCAAGATCATACCTCCTTTGAATTATGAGTTATCTAGTTGCACAACAATCCAAATGGATTTCTTTTGATATGATTTTTAAAGGATAGAGGAGAGTCCAAGTCCCTTTCATTGTAACCTTACTCTAGCACATTATGTCCATTCCGAACAAAATATTCAAACATAAAAGAGAGATGAGCATCATATAAACCATTTTTTGGATTATGAATATGGGTTCCAACATGAATGATTAATAGTTGGTGCAACAACAAGAGAGGTTGCCAAGATAACAAAGTACATGAGCATCATCATGAGAACAACTCTTTTATGATCCATTTTTCCATCTTTGAAACACACATGCCTTTCAAAGTTTCCAATTTATGTTCTTGTGCATAATGCTTTCTCTATATATATATCAATATAATAGTGTAACATACCCAATACCCTCTATACACTATTGATAATATGGTGTATACCCTCTATACACTATTGATAATATGGTATACTTATTTAAACCATTGAATCCACACCAACTTCTTGCTATGATACCACTACAACCTCAAATGCTCGATACCACAATGTAATGCACATAATTTGTGTAATTAATTATAATTAATCATTCTTACATACAATTATAATTTACAAAAAGATAATGGATCCCATGATCAATTAATCCATTGCCCATGAGTACAATCAACCATTTCAACAAATAAAACATAGTTCTTCTCATACTTAAATAAATATAGTTAATACAAGTGCAATTCCAACGATATTCTTATACATTTACATCAATATTCATATATAATCAATTTTCCATAAGAACATTTACATTTTTCCCTCATGAGTTTGGCCTCTTCTCAAGTACCCACAAGGCCATTTACAACAAACTAACATGGCTAGAAATTAAATTGAATAACAAAGGTAGAATTATGCTCTTTGCATTACAATTAATGGTTGTAACAACTCTCAAATAGACATAGAGATCATTACCAAACTACCCAGCATGCATTTCTAAGCCCCAATATCAACTTCCATACTTGTGGCTTTCAAAGTAAGCACATATTCACCAAACACAACACTCACCACACACATTAATAATCCAAAATATAAACAATACAAATCAATAGCTTAATTTTCATCAAGTACATTGGGGAAATAAATCCATGGGAGAATCCCCCCCCAACCAATAAAAACACCGGCTCGAGTAAGTGCTACCCTCATGCCATGCAATGAAACAACAAGAGGGGATATACTAGCTAAGGCTATGGTTTCCTACCCAGCCCAAGAAATTATTAACTCCAAGTATTTTTCTTCTCAGCCCAAGTTTACAATATCATTTACAACCAAGGAAGTTACCTTTTGAATTAGCTTTCAAATGGATATAAGCATGGCCAATTTGGTGTTCTAAGCTGAAAGTTATGGATATCTAAAGATGCCACTTCTTTAGATTTTATAGTTTATTCTATGTATGCAGTGTACTTTTTTATTAATTCTTTTACCTCCCACTTACTGCATGTTGACATGTCATGACACATGGTTGTTGATGTAGCAGTGGGATCCTACTTGTCACTCCCATCTATACCCTGACTCAATGTGTCTCCTCCATGTCATTAAGTTTGTCCACATCCAATGCATAAGTTCCACATCATCTATATGGTATACAACTCTTCTTTTTGTTTTTTTTGGGTTTTTTTTTTTTTTTTTTTTTTTTTATTGTGTGTGTGTGTGTAGATACAAACATACTACCTAAACACACCCACCCACCCACCCACCCACCCACACACACATTTCTAATTTCCTCCACAGACCTCCATGAAATTTCAAAATTGGCTTCTCTAACCAAATTCAAACCATAATCTACCCATTTTGATGCCACTATGACCATTATGCCTCTGGTTTTCATCCAAAACTGGTGTTTTTCTTCAAAATTTTGAATTTTGTGTTGAATTTGATACAAAACCAAGCTTTACAATTTCATAAATTTTCCTTTCAGTGCTTCGATATTGGTCATATTCTCTATCAAAAACACTATTTAGGCAATTCAAAAAACATGAATTTCTCCATTACAATCTTTTAAGTGCAATGGTTTTATTGACAATTTATCAAAGGCTTTTCCTATAGGTTGTAATTTCTTCTTGTACAAGTACATTTTTTGTTCTTGCAATCCCAGTGTTATAACCAGGAGCTTTGAAACCATATTATAACATACCAAGTACCCTCTATACACTGTTGAGGATATGGGTTACATCTTTAAACCATCAAATCCACACCGACTTCTTTCTTTGATACTATTTACAACCTCAAATGCTTTGATACAACAATGCAATGTACACAATTCACATAATTAAACTATAATTACTCATTCTTATATGCAATTACATTTAACAGTAAAATAGCATAGCCCATGGCCAATTGATCCACTACTCATCAATACAATCATCCATCTCATCACATAAAACACAATTTTGCTCATACATTGAATAAATATAATTAATAAGGGCAATTATAGAAAAATTCATATACATTTACAACAATATCCATATACAATTAATTTCCCATAAATCATTTACATTTCCTTTGTGATTATGGCCTCTTCATAGGTACCCATGAGGCCATTTAGAACAAACTAACATTGATAGAAATAAAATTGCATAACAAAGGTAGAATTATGCCCTCTTTCTTACAATTAATGATTGTAATAGCCCTCAAATTTGCATAGAAATCATTATCAAACTTCACATCATGTACTCATGAATCCCAATATCAACTTCCAAACTTGTAGCTTCTAAAGTAAGCACATATTCATCAAAAACATCACTCACAGAAAACATTAGTAGCAATCTAGAGTATAAAAAATACAAATCTATAGCGTAACTGTTATCATCCACACTTGGGGAAATATCTCCATGAGCATTTTTCTATCCAACCATAGTCACCAACTCGAGTAGAAGCCACCCTCATGCTAGGGAATGAAACAAATGGTTAAGGCTATGGTTTCTTCACTCAACCCAATTAATTATTAATGTCAGGTATTTTTCCTCTTAGCCTAGGTTTATATTAGTGTTTATAGCCATAAGTCACCCTTCAACCCAATAATCCTACAACTCCATTCAACTTTCCACCCCACTTTTCTTAGTGTTGCATAGTTAAAGTACAACAAATGATCCCCTTCATTGTTAAACAATCCCTCAAGCTATCCCACTTCTCTCTAGTGCTCTAATCAAGTTGTCAAGGGAAATCTCCAACGATGGAAACCAAGATTTCTCAATTATAAAAATTACAAAGGCTCATAATCATAGTTTTCCTCATACAGAAATAATGACCAAATTTATGAAAACAATATACCTCTCAGTATAATGCAATGTCGACACTAAAAAACAACATACTAGCCTCATCTCAGCATATGTAAATAACAATAACATCATATTGTAGGATGGTATTATTCTCCTCCATGGTTTATCATACTAGCATCCTAGCCTACTAATTCCTCTCTCAACGTACTCGAGTTACATACCTTTTACACAATCCCCACATACCTTACACAATCCCCACCCAAAAATTAAGATTGTTGTCCCAAAATTATAAAAAAACCTGATTTGCATTTGAACCACATGCCCTTCCCCAAAGGCACATAAAACAAATAATAAGAAGCCTTTGGTTTCAAGACACATGGCTGCATAAGACAAAGTAAAAGGAAGTTGGGGACACTCAAAACAAATAATAAAATAATATCTTATTGACTCCCTACTTGAACCATTGCCTCCTTAATGCTCCTTAAGAGTTATCACCCCAAGTGCACTTTATTATTAATTTATGTATTATATTATTATTAATTCAATATAACGAATTGGTATTGTATTGACCCACTTAATGCATACTAACTCATTATACCTTATGCTCTTACGATATATTAAAAACGGTATTCAAATAAAGTTGTGAAGAAATACCATGGAAAAGACGTTAACAAAGAAAGAGAAATATGCGTTCTGAGTGGGAGGTATTGACCCAAGTCATCATTGATAAATAAGTTACTAAATATGTATTTAGTGAGTTGAAATGGTCGAATGAACCATATTTCTTTTAAAAAAACTTGGTCTTTACCATATTTTGTCAACTGTCAGGAGCAATAATTGAGAAAAATTAGTTGAGTGAGGTCAATTCACTTTACAAAACAATTTCATGCTTTTAAAAAAGGTGGTTGGGAATATACCATTTAAGAAAGAAAGGGATTTTCAAAATGAAAAATAAAAATAAAAATAAAAATTAATTAAACAAATTTATTATCATTAATCTCTAAATTAACATATTATTTTAATATAAAGTTATTCACATGTCTGTTTATTCAACCAACCCACATACTATGGACACCTACTTGGCATATTATATAAATATCATTAAACCTCCAAAGTGAAAAATAGGAGTTGTACACATGCTTGTTGATTCCTAGCATGTCTTGGGAGACAATCTCGAGAGTTGTACACATGCTTGTTGATTCCTAGCATGTCTTGGGAGACAATCTCCATGGTCTTCATAATAGGAGTTCTTGCCACTAAGTGCTAGAATGACACCTTTTATGTAGTATTGGATTGCATTTATAAGATTATTGTATTAGCACCATTTTGTAATACATGCACTATTTGGTTTCTTATCCTTTGTGAATGTGTAGGTTTTTTTTGGACTCTTTATATCTATTATTTACTTTAAGACCTTCGACATTTTCAACACATTATCTAAACTAAATTTATTTAGAAGATTATGGATATTAGAATTAACATATCTATATTATTTAATCCTCAAATAATAGATATACAAAAGTAGTTAATGGGATTAATGTACACCTACACATGTATAATAATTCCCACTAATGCATATAGGATGCCTCAGTCCCATACTACATTCAACATAACTATAGTATAATCCAACACATATCTATAAGTCATTGAAGTGTTATTGGGATTTCAACCAACAATGTTAATTGATGTATCTAACCCTTTTATCGCTATCAGTGGGTTATCGAATTCAGTAAATATTAGATTATTAGCATAAAAAGAAAATGATGAGGAAGACAATTTTCAAAGGAATATATTTAGTATATTGAGAAATAAGTTCATGGTATTTTAGAGTAGTCTAACACCGAGAACAAGCTTAAACATGATATGAATCATGTTCCACCCAACTTCCAAATCAATGATAGTGTTTGGCTTCACATTTAAAAGGATGGTTTTGAAGGCCCTCATCACAAGATTGTGCGTCTTTGATATGAACATTATAATATCCTCAAGCAAGTTGTCAATAATATGCTTGAGATAAATATACTATTTTACATGGTTAAATTCTAATGTTTACATCTAGTGATTAATGTGGATATGTTATACATGTTTATTGTGGAATTGTTATACATGTATAGTGCACCTTTGTTGGAACAATATACAAGGAAACCTTAACAACCAACATACATTAATCCCACAAGGGGTTCACGGTAGTAAACTTACTGCATAACACCCATGTTCATGTGATATTAAACAATACCCCTAATTTCATTTCTACCTCCTAAAAGTTTATTAAACAATACCCCTAATTTCATGTGATATAAAAGAATACCCCTAATTAATCCTACAAGTGGTCCATTGTAGTAAACTTATTGCATAGCATCTGTGTTCTTGTGATATTAAAGAATACCCCTAAATGATGGATGTCAGTGTCAAAGTGTTCATAGAGGTCGACAACAAACTGGGTCTAAGCAATATATCCTTGGTGTGATTTTTTATTTCATTGCCACCATTGCCAACATTCAGGATCCAAATAAAGGACATTGGTATGAAGTTTCGCCAAATCATTAGTAATACCATGCAAGGAGAAATAATGTTCCATTTGAGTAACCTAGCATGTGGGGTCTGAGCCATCGAATTTATTCACATCAAATTTGGGAAGATGAAAGTCACGATGAAGGGGGTTGGTCTAAAAGACCATGGCATGGGAGGATTCAACTCCTTTAGAGCATGCAGGTATGTAAGAGGAGGTATGGCCTTGGAATTGGCTCATCCATTATTTGAGGGTTTCTTTTAGGGAGTCAAATCGGGTATTGAGGTGGTCAAATTTGGACTTGGTGGCATCAAATCAAGCAATGAGTTTGTCAATTTTGGAATTGGTGGCAGTAAGTTCGGAAGTCATGGTTTGGATGTTCTAGTGGGTTTCAGTTTGCAAGGCAATGATTTCCTGGTTGCGGGTGAGTGCCATTGGGAAATTAAACAAACAGAAGTGGGCAGACGGGTTCACAAAAATAAAATTATGGGTGAGGGGTACCACTATGATAAGTGGAAAGAGAGGAATCCAATGGAATATGTCACAAATAAGAGTGTTAGGAAGGGTGGGTGGGCCCACGGAAAAAGGCTTGTAAGTGATAGGTACCACTTCAATCAGGGCGAAGAGAGGAATCCAATGGGATAGGTTCCAAATAAAAGTGTTGGAATAATTATTCTTCGGCCTGAAGAATACTACATTGATTGAATGCCCAAATACTTAATAGGGAAATTGGTGTAGGAATTTTGCAACATACATGTAGGAGGTGGGGTTGCGCTACAAAAGTTCCCTTCTATTTTTGTTTTTTTATGTGTCAACATTAAGGGTGAGGGTTTTGAGGGTTCTTGTGGACAAGCGTTTTCCATATGCTATAGCTCTCTGATATACTAGTGGGGTCAAACAATAGTACTCATCCTAATATCTCAGTGCACCTATTGAGGAGGCTTGACCGTACCCTTAGTTGTACTACGTGATTACCCAGGTACACAAGAGTAGTCTTCCTGAGTGTTATTCTTGGTGCCACTATAGCAGTCAAGTAGTTGATAAGATGATCTAGGGATGGTTTCAAAAGACCTAGGGAACACCCTATATACCCGAGGATATGTTGAAGTGAATGGTTGTGTACAGGTGTTGTCTAATGTGGTACTACTCGAAAACCCATAGAGATTCAAGGGGATAAGAAAATATACTTTCCATGCAATGTCATGAATACTTCCCAAGTATATAATTGTTTAACAGAAAAATAATTTCAAACTCTGGACAAATTATTAGATTATAGAAACAATTCCATCTACCAAAAAGTGCAAATATCAACTTTAAATTCAAGGACCTCCAACAAAAATCTCCTTTAATAAAAAACCTAAAATGTTAGCCATCCTTCTTAGAGAAACACTTAAATATTTAGAGTGAGGGTTGGATGACCTTCCTCTACTTCAATATTAAGGTTTCTTGATTGTACTAAACACCCCACCCCAAAATTTTGGTGACTGGGTAAACACCCCCAACATGTATGTACACTTGGTTAACAATAAGCCATCCCCTCGACCGCCCCCCCCCCTTTTTTATAACAAAAACTGAACTTATATTATAAAAAAATATTGTTGTGTCGAGTCAAACAATAGCCAAACATGTTTTATAAAAGAGGCTCGTAGTTGATACATATTTCTACTGCTATTATAGCAAAATTAAGAGCTTTTTCCAACTTAAATCCTTGATTTTCTAAAGTGATTACATCCTTTACATATTGGTCGAGTAATCTTGAGACTTTAAAAAGGATCTACTGGTATGAAGTGGAAGAATCCTAAATTTCTAGGGTGCTTCCCTACTACAGAGGCCCATCTTTGGTGTCCATGGTTGTCGTTCCTTGAGCTTCATTGCCATTAACAATATTTCCATCTTGGCAGGAAAATTTTCCAAGATTTATAGAGGTAGAAACCAAGTGTCGAGGGAAAACCTGTGCCTTGAACTACTAAAATTTAATTTCCGTAACTTCCATTCTCTGTGTCAAGGAGTCCAAGGCATTTCCGAAATCCCCCATATTGCCTAACAACTAGTGAAGCATCGAACAATTTTCCTGATAAATTTCTTTAAGGCATCTGAGAATCTTGAAATAACTTCAAGAGGGTTCCATAGAAGACCATTGCAACGAGAAATTCTCCTGCAGTTTAAAAAAACCAGACCCAATTTGATAAGTAATGCCTAAATAATGCCTACAAAATTGACAGGATAAAAGAGAGAGGGAACGCGAGACAGTAATCTTGCATTATTAAACACAAAAACCAGGGAATATGAGACACAGAAGAACTTGAGAGTCTGAGTTCCTAGAACTACTGGTGCGAGAATTCTTATCGTTGTGCATTGAGCCAGAGAATCAACCACGAGTGCTCAAGACAACTGCAACCTCTAGTCGCTCTTATTTACCAATTGAAACAACAACCTCGAGCTCCGAAGATGAATAAGAAATAAGACCCAACAGATAACCAGATTAGAGCACTCCATAGCTGAGAGAGGAAAACGACATAAGAAATTGCGAAGAATTGAACCCAAATGAATGCTTGCATAGGCTACATAAACGCACAAATGTGCGGGAGGGAAAAACCAAGGAATGATGGGACACCCAATATCCCCCTGTCACGATGGAGAGGTGCAACTAGAGGATGACAAAGAGCACCCTAACACCATTTAAATTAATTTCTACACATTTCATCCTAGCTCCAACTCTATCCCATCAATCCACTATTGTGTTGAGGACCCTTTTAATATGATAGATCTTTTTTTTCCAAATTAAAAATGTCTCAAAATTATATTAAGTATAATTTCTTTTACAATGCGGAATTAATATCGAAGGATACAAAATTTAAATCAGTCTAATTAGCCCAAAGAGCTATTAAAGACTATACTGGATACAATCTACAATCTGTTCACATAAAACCCCAAACTAAGAATCGGAAAATGGGTAGGAAATATGCAAATAAACTACAATCTCGTCTTTACTACAAAGACACTCCACAAACTTCTCTAACAACTCATTCTTCAAAGATGTTAAGGTAAGTATGAGGGCTTTCTTCCCCATTTTCCCAATGATAAACTGACAGTCTATCTTTAATTTCCTTGAGAGCCCTCTTTGACAATAAGTCGACCTCTTTATTGTGATCCCTGTAGATGTGTTGGAAGCTTATATCTTTGAACTTACTTGCCAGTTCCATTGTTTTTATTTTCCATCATTCAATATTCACTGCATGGAGCTGACCCTGATGCTTTATCCAATCTATAATAACTTTCGAATCCCCCAGGATTTGGATTTTTTCAATTTACCAAAGCATAGCCAAGGTGAGAGTTGCCCACAATCCCAAGAGCTCCGCCTTTGTGTTGGTACCAGCTCCGTAATTTAGGAACCATTTAGTAATCTTTGTTGCATTAGACTTGAAAAAACCACCTGCTCCACAACACTCACCATTTTCTAGTGCTACTCCATCGAAGCAGGCCAGAGTGAAGCCCTCGGTCTGAGTAATATCACAAACTCTATTTGGGATAGATTTTGAGATAGATGGCTACCAAGAGAAGGTGACCGGTATCCTGTGCACCACTGAGTGGTGAGAGGGGGAACACTCCTCAAATAAGGTCTTATTTCTCTCAATCCAAATGTGCCAACAAGTAGTAGTTGCCAAGCTTGCTGGAGCAGATTTATCTTTTTTCCATCCCATAAAATAGTCAGAGACCAAGTTGCCTACCCACTGAGTTTTTACTCTGTAGAGATCATATAAACGAAGCCTCACTGATTTCGTGAAAAAATAGTGGATTAGAAGACGGTTGATATTTTCATAACTGCAATTACATAGCTTGCAAACCCTCGGGCCTTGCCAACCTTTCCTCTGAAGTGATTCCCAGGTAAGTACTTTATCTTTTGTTGCCAGGTAATATGATAGACCTTGAGTTCATGAAAACCATCAACCAGTAAAAAAATGCGAGATAAAATTTCATTAAGGATGTTGTTATCTGTCAATCTCCTCTTATGGATTGCATAGCTATAGAATCTCCAAACACCATTCACCTGGAAATCTTTCACTCTTTGGCTAAAATCGGTCCTTTGTAGTGTCATGCCCAATATTATTATTATTTAAATATATAATAATAATAATAATAATAATAGTATAATATTTAATCTAAAGGGATCATCCCTGTATTATTATTAATAAAGAAGTATAATAATTATTCTAAAGGGATCATCCTCACATTATTATTAAATAAATAGTAATAATAAGGAAGTATAATAATTATCTAAGGAGATCATAATAAGTATATATTAATGAATATTTGGGGTAATAAAAGAAAATGGTAAAATATGTAACGGTAAATTATGGAAAAAACCCTAAAATATAATAAATAATTAAAAGTGGATACAGGGGGATTGAGACCTTTATTATGGATGGAATCTATATAAGGAGGGGGAGGAAGGAGAAGAGGATCATCGTCACTCTCTTTAACCTTGGTCTATATAGGACAAGGAAAAGAATCGTTGGCATAGTAGTGGATTGAGGGTTTAGGGGTGACCTACTATTGAAGGATTAAAGTAGTAAGGTCTATGGTTGGGTGGAGAGTTGTCCCCCATTTTATTGTTTCATTTTTTAGATCAAAGGTCAAGGTATCGCTACATTTCTGAAGTGACCAAAATTACAAGTATGTTGGTTTCTTCACCAATGGTAAGTCCCTCACTTCTCAGTACTCTTGTAAGTTAACTAATTTTATTGAAGTTTTCTTACCAATGATTATCTAAATTGATAATTTTCTTTAGGTGATTTATGTATTTCTATTTTTTCAATAAAGTGGCCATTACACATGGTATCAGAGCTTGGGTTATAACCCTTCAGACCTATGGGCCCTCTCAATTATGTTTATAAAATAAAAGGTTTCATGAGATTGTTGGTATCAACACCCAAATTTGACCCTATCTTAATCTAGGTTTTTACTTGCTCCTCCCTAAACCATAGAAGTTACATTTTCTGTGGAATCTAGTTTTTATCAACCAACATGGGTCTAATGTTTTGGATCTTCCCTCTTTCCTAGAGACCTAGTTGTTAGATCTATTTTCTAGATGTGGTGGAAATTTCTAGTATAAGACCCAATGATTCGATTATATTTTCACTAAAGTTCTTATTGATCCAAGAAAGGTTGTATTATCAATCTTATGTCTACCAGTCCTTCCATTAGTAGCAACAATGATCCAATCAACAAATATGGGGTTTCATGCAATTTTAAGATTGATATTGCCAATTATTGTGGTGTGCATCCTATGGTGCAATAATTGTTCTTAGTTTATTCCTTTTTTCCAAAGTGCTTCTCCTTTATATCAACATTACTAATACATATCCATGGTAGAGAGTTATTATCATGTATACCACAATGTCTTTTGGGAAGGAAGTACTAAGGTAACATACTCACCAAAGGATGAAAATTTTAGGGTTTTACAACATTAGATATGTGAGACATTATCAAATGAACCAGTTAGGTTTGCAACCAAAAACAATTTACTACTTCAATTATGATGATGTCGAGCTGTAGAAATTTATCTATTCAATCATCCATCGAAGCCTAGCCAAATCATGAATCAAAATCCAAACAGCAAGTGTGAAATCAAAACCTCGGAGAATTCCAACAATATAAGTGCATTATGTATCAAGAGTATAGGAACACACATGCTAATTTAAAGAGCCAGAAACACATCCACACATTACATATCAAATACTAGGAGAAAAAGTCATAAACATTACACTTGGTGTTTGATTTGTAGATCTCAACGAATAGGGGTATTTGGAGATTGTATCGACTGACTCACAGGATTGAAGGAAGTGTTGATATCATGAGATGGATTAGATCCAAAGGGTGTGTTATAGCAAGATTTGCCTCACCCTATGCAATCTTGCATAAAGGGCCTTTTTCCATTTCCCTATGCAGACTTTGCATCCCTTTTTGCAAATCCCAAAGATAAAAAATACATTTTTTTGACTTGTATGCACCTTGCCTACTATACAACATGCGTATACATAGGTTGCACCACTACAACTCACGTACATCGAAATTTGTGCACAAAAATGAAAAATGGTGTTGGGTTTCCATGTCATGACAGGAGTTCAATCATCCTTGGCCATCCATATACTCGAAACGTTCTGAATCAAGCCTTCAGTTCCATTTGAAGGCTATAAATGGGCCAATTCCGAGCTATGGAAAAGAGGAGAAAGAATTCAACTTTGAGAGCAAAGTTACTATGGAGAAATTATTCACTTCATATTGAGTCTGCATCCCTTTGTCCTTTAAGTCTTAACACAGTGTTCATCCCCCAAGGTCTTCCCTTATTGATTGAGGACTTCATTATCTCTCTTCTATGAGCCTGCCTTTGGTGGATGATTGAAGTGGTGGAGGCCCAACTAGAAGGAGCTTCGTTTCTCGGTTCTAAACTGTGCCAACACGAAAGTCTGTAACTTTTTCACTTCTGTTGATCATATATTAATAGAAATACTCTTTTCCTGTCCAATTGATATCTTGCAAATATTTGAATTATTATTCCATGGGCATATTTGTTATGTATATTAATGGATTATGCTATTGAATGTGCTAACATCATATATTATCACCATATGTTTGCTTTGCTTGGTTGTTGAGGACTAGTTGCAGGTATATTGCTTTGGGTCAAGTGCTCAACGATGGACTTCATCAAACGTCTAGACGAGGTAGGCCTTTTATCTTGTCTTGCTAGCATATTTGTTTATATAGCATACTTGCGAATAGACTTGTTTTCTACAATCATTTTCGTCTGTTGTGGTTTACCCTAGCCATAGATAGATTTTCCTCGTAACAGGATTGGCGACCATACTGGGGATTGAATCTTCTTTCTTAGGGTTTGGAGTGTTTTTCTCCTTAGATTTCTCTCATTCCTATTGTGTTTCTTGTCGTATTATTGCTTGAAAGCCTCTGTTCACTCTAGGTCTGAGTCTTTCAGCCTTCTTCTTTGCCTAGCTGTGTTTTTAAAACATATACACGGGTTTTTGCTTGACAGTAACGTATATACGCGCGTTGTCCTTCTGCAAGCTGCGTACATACGTGTTGTTTCCCTGAACAATCACGTACATCAACCTCTTTTTCTTGTTTGCTAGGTAGGTTTTGATGATTGCTGAGTCTTATTGGGTCTTTGTAGTGACTGTTAAGTGTATGTGGGATGACATGAAACCTGTCTTTGGTTGAATCTTTGAGCGAAGTCTTTCTCATCATCTTCTCATTTTGATTGTCCTTGTACATTGGGCTTGGTGTTTTTCTCCTTGGTATCCTACTTGAGTTGTCTCTTTATATACACAATAGAGTCTTTATATATCAAGCTGTTGTTCAGTCCATGCATTTTCATTTTTTCTTATATTGAAAATAAAAAAATATTAGGCATTTTGCATTGATTGGCATTTTGATCTTTTGAGTCTTTGTCATTTATCTTAGTGCATGTAAAGAAAGATTGCATTTTTTCAGCATTGTAGAGTTGAAATTGAAAATTGTATTGTTTTAAGAAGCATAGCATTCATTGAAAATTGAAGTTAGGACTTTGCATTATATTCATATTTGCTTTAATTTCCGAGTCATAACATCATCAGTTTCATTACCATACCTTTTTGAGTAAGCACTACCATTAAAATTAATGCTATAATTTAAAATTGATTAGTCACGATTTTATTTTCTAGGGTGCACAAACTAGCTTAGGATTTAGTGCCTTGGAATAGGATTTTGTGAGTAAACTTCTCCAAGGCTATTAAATCAACATATGTGTCTAACAAAGGGAGTGGAGAAATCCATTGTATAATCGACAATATCAGGAGGCTTCGCTTACACAAGAGTTAATCACGAGGTCGTGCGAGGTTGGTTGAAGGGATATCCCCCCGATACCTTCTTAGCGTCAGAGATATTCCTAGGGATCTATTCATATCTGGGGATCTTGCTAGTGCCCTTACCTCCATGAGAGGCGGTACTTTCAAGGTTTCATGCTTTGCTACCCTACCCATATGGTGGACTTGACTTACGACTACTCATCTGTGAATCGGTTATACATTGGTTGCTTAGTTGCTTGACTTAGGTTCCACATAGGTTACTTGAAGGGGTTATTCTGCAGGTACCCTGGGTCAGGTAAGGGTCGGACAACACACAACCTTTATGGAGGATTACCTCTCCGGGGGGATCTGACCGACTGATTGTTAATCCCACGAGGGCCCTTATAACTGATTCTGTTACCTCCGATATTTAGCAGGGATTCTTAGGCCCCTCTTGGGCAAGACATACCTACTTTAGGGAGGGAGGGGCCTTTCAACCACTTTACCCTGTTTGTGTGCATATTGGTCATTTGATTATTTTTGGTGTGCTCTTTGATAACTAGTAGACCTTAGGATTTTATACCATTCTTTGAGTCGTCATTATCATGAATAGTGGAGTTCCTATGACTCCCTCCTTTACCGCTACCCCCCCATGACGTTCACTCATTTCATGGGGACGAATCCGTCTGCTTTTCATAATGGTATGAAGAATTATGACACTCAGTCCATGCCTTGGGTCTCTAATATTTTTTCTCATGGTATGCCAGACATGTCTTCACACTTGCCATCCTCTGTCTCGCTTCCTT
This sequence comes from Picea sitchensis, assembly GCA_010110895.2. Classification (NCBI taxonomy): domain Eukaryota; kingdom Viridiplantae; phylum Streptophyta; class Pinopsida; order Pinales; family Pinaceae; genus Picea; species Picea sitchensis. The sequence goes on along the minus strand of SNQJ01S0023005.1, from coordinate 75,384 downwards.
ATGCGAATCCAAGTTTTGGGCCTGGGGGCATGATTCCTCCTTATTCTCCCTCTCCATTTGGTGGGATTCATATTCCTCAAACAACTCTTATGGTAGGAAGTTGGAATCTTCCTTCCTACGAATCCACTTTTCGAGGAGTAAGTGTCCAAATGGGTGGTCATTCTACTTATTACACTCCATCCACTTATCCTTCTTCGGCTATGTTGGTTCCTACGAACAATTTTCCCATGGAGGACCTCCGTTTGTCCTCAGGTGTTTCATCCGGAGGGAGTTATTCTTATAGTATGGGAAACCCCCTTCATGAAGTTCCTTTGTCTGGGGGAAACATATATCCTCACATGAGTAACCCTTGTCATGTTGCTTTCTCTTCGCAAGTGGATTCCTCGGTGTCGATGCCCTTACACCCCTTTATGAATCAGTATGGAGGAGAATACTATCTTGCTGGACAGGGCCATGGTGTATACCAGAACCCTTCTTGGCCTGCAATTTCTCAAAACCAGTCTTTTCCAGAACATTTGTTAGGGTCCTAACCCGCACATAGGTAGAATAATATATTCAGATGTAATAAAGGTCAATATTAATAAGGACTTTCAATAAAATAGAATAAGGCGGGTGTAAGAAGACCTAATAGAAGCTTTCGCTTCTAGAAGGATCTTCCTCTAGATGCTTCTTTTGAGAGACATATTTAGTATAAATAGGAGTCGAGGGTATGAGAACCCTAGCTTGGAGATTATTGTAATAGAGCACTACTCGACTGGAGGTTGCCCCCTCGAAGAGGCCCATGAACATTGCTTTCTGAATCAAAGAGTTATTTCTGTGTTGTTCTTATATCATTTGTGTGTCATTGTGGAGATTATGCTGGTTATATTACTTTTATTCTGCCATTTCTAGCATTTTATTTCTATACTGCATACTTTTTATATCTGGTATATTACAAGTGGTATCAGAGCACTTTCCTTGGCAAAAATTGTGGGTAATTTTTTTTCAGGGTAGAGACGTATTCCAACGTATTTAAGCCACAGAGATCTGTCGTTACGTGCATAAACCCGCAATTGAGGGATTCATACACGCAGGAAATACAAGTGGTTCTTAAGAACACATCTGTTGGCCACCCTTGTAACCATTGTTGGTACCCCTTCGAGTGGTAGCGCATTAGACAACACCTATGTATAGATCGACCTAGATTTCCTAAAGCCCTCTTTAGATAAACCGATTGGCCGCTTGACTTCTATAGTGCCACCGAGAACAACACTCAGGAAGATACTCTCTAGTACCTGGGTAGTCGGGTAGTACAACTAAGGGTACGGTCTATCCTCCTTAGTTAGTGCCCTAAGATATTGGGCTGAGTACTATTGTTGGACCCCGCACGTATATCAAAGAGCTATAGCACAAGGCAAACCCTTATCTGTAGAACCCTTGAATACCTAAACCTTGGGGTATAGAAACATAAACAAATTAAAATAGGCAAGATCTATTGTCGAGCAACTGTGTTCAAGTTACCAAACCACTACACTTTTCTTCCTGGTTAAGCATTTTGGGATTTCATCTCTGCAGTACTCTTCAGACCGGAGTATAATTCCGCAGGTGTATAAAAAAAAAGAAAAAAAAAAAAGTCAGGAAATTTTTTCACCATTATTTGAGATCTATTCCATTGGATTCACCTCTTCTCCCTTATCACCTTCATACATATCATTTTTCAGCAAAAATTTCTGACCCCACTTGCCCCTTTTTAGTTCCCTCATCCTCATGGCCCATACCCGTAGCCAAGAATTGGAAGCTCGCTTCAATACCTTGCAATCTAGTCTCACCACGACCCAACAAGAAGTGAAACAACTCAGTGCCAATTTTGAAACCATCAATACAACCATGCAGTCCTCAATGGAGGAAGTCAAACAAGAACTGACCACCCATCTTGAATCTGTCTTTTCATCACTCTGCACCAAACTGAATATCCCTACAGATAAACCTTCCTCTGACTCACCTCCCCATATTGAAGGTGAACATTTCTCTCATTACCATAACTTTCAACACCATCACTTTCAACGTGACCTATGCCTTTCGCGGGTGGATGTGACCAAATTTGATGGCTCAAACCCCACTGGTTGGGTAATCCAAATGGAACATTATTTCTCTTTATACGACATTACAGATGACTTGGCCAAACTCCGGTATGGTGTTCTCCATCTAGATC
>SNQJ01S0023005.1:50906-64153 GCA_010110895.2 Picea sitchensis | reverse complement strand
AAGACACAAATTTATAGAATCACAGTTGGATGAACCAATCCTTGAATAACAATGTATAACATGAAATATGATCACCATAGAATTTGTTCCCTGCGCTTGTTAAATTGTACCTTTTCCTTTTGCGACTAAATTATTTTTTCTAACCATCGCTAGGCTTTTGGTGTTCCATCATATCTTAACATGAAACCAAAAGAAATACATGAATGTTAAAAAAAACAAAGTTTTCAATTATACATTGCTGTGAAAATATCATATATCTGGGAGTTAAATAAAAGTTTTGTTGTACAAATATCACACATCTAGGGTTTCGATAATATTTTTGATGTGAAAATATCACATATCTGGGATTTAAAGAAACGGTTTACAAATAATTAATAATGCATAAGTTTCTTCAAAAATTTTCCATCCAAAAAAAAGCATGTTCATGTATAAATGAAAGTTATCATGCACTTGCAACTAATCTTGAATCCTTGTCCTAACAAGTGGAGCTGCAGGGCAGCAAGTCCCTGCCTTCAGGGATTTTCTTAATAGAGTTGAATATTGAGCAAGTTTTATTTCTAGCCAAATTGTGGAGTTTGACATAGATTTTCTATCTTGGTTTGTTCTTTATTAGATTATATCATTTTCTATTGTTCTTGAGTGCAATAATTAGGTTCTAAAAATATGCTTGGTGATGAGGTTTTAAATCAATATTCTCTTCATGATATTGTTGTTGAGTGCAAGTAATTAGGTTCTAAAAATATGCTTGGCGACTAGGCTTTAAATCGGTATTCTCTTCGTGAAGAGGTTTTGGATCAACCTTTAAAGTGAGCATAGCATATTTCAAGGTAGTAGAGCTGGTAATAAAAAAGAAAATAAGCCAGTTATAAGACGAAGTGAAAATATGGTTTATTAATACCAATAGTTAGAGCAAAATAAAGAATAAAAGTTGTTATTTGAATTTTGTGGTAAGATATATGTTTAAGAGATTATATAAATGTAATTGAAAAGGTGAAACTTTATCAATATTTACATCTCATACCTCACACTTGTGAATATTTCCTTAATCCTATATTTGTTTTTTATACTATTTTAATTTTTTTACAATCGTCCCATCTTGTGGAATATTTTTAGTGGCCCAAATAAAAATAATAAAATTTAATTGATTTATCCTCCCATCTTATGGAATATTTTTAGTGGCCCAAATAAAAATAATAAAATTGAATTGAATTCAAATCATGGTATGCACTCAAATTCCGACCTAGAAATAAAAGATGCAACCTATCATTATTATTTCCATATATTCAATGCATGGTAATCATATCATTATTATTGTCATTTTTTCAATGCATAATATGTACGCAACTTTCAACCTAGCAATAAAGGATGTAATTTGTCAGTATCATTGCCATATGTTGTTATTGAGTGCTCCAGATGTCATGTAGATTTTACCTTCATCGCCAAAGGTTGAAGGGTTGTGGCCTGACAACTTGAACCATTCATTCTCTCAGGGAATAAATGTATCGCCATTGATGCTACAAAACCCGTGCAGGTCTCTGTGGAAAAAGAGCTTGAAATTAGAATTTCAAGCCAGCTAAAGAGCCAATCGAATTGACAATTCTAGGGGAATAGCAAGGCCAATGCAATAGTAGTAGGAGGTTGCATGCTCTGCCTAGTAGTTGGAAGCATGCTCTGCCTATAAAAATTCACGTAAATTTTCAATGGGGAAGTAGCAACACCGCGGTACACGTGCAGTTGCGAACGGGAAGGAGGAGGAGGAAGTGTCATTTTTTTGGTATCAACTGGCCCCAGGAAACATTAAAATACCATTGGGAGTTGTTGAATGAGTGGGGATTATCATACGAAGAAACCAAATGATAACTTTGGGAACCATCAATTTTGGGACCGTGTGGTATTTGGGGTGGTGCCCACCGAAGAAGAAGTGGAGGACATTATTTTTTATTTACAGGACTCCCTTGCATAGTAAGTACTAACTTGGTTGGTTGGTCTTAAATTTTCTCCCTTTCCTTATAAGACAATTGCATTCCTTTTCTCATCACCACTATCTATTGTGCTATTAAATCAATAAACTTGGGAATTTTTAGTCATGGATATATTTCCCCTTATCAGAAAATTGCATTGCTTTGCTCATCACCACTATCTATTGCACTATTAAATCAATAAACTTGGGACTTTTTAGTCGTGGATATATTTCCCTTACCAAAATACCTAACTGGGGTCATGCCCAAGGTACACACATTGTTGGTATAGTAATCTTGTCACAACACGCTATGTTCACTACGAAGAAAGATCCTCTCTTTGTGGTTTGGACTGGTTTGGACTTATTTCCCAGAGAATATCGCTCTTCTCGTATCTCTACTATCAATTCATAATGAATGCAAGATAGTCCCAAATAAAAAGAGCTCAAGCAAGAGAAATCCGCATAGAGAAAGATAGTGATTACTAGCCCCTTTGATCATGTAAGATACAGAGAGAGAGTCTAAATGACCAGGAAAAAGAGAGTCGAGCTGGAACTTACCCATAAATATTCGCTCCAAGTCCCAAATAAGTACTCATCCCCTCAAAGAAAGAAATCACCACATCAATCTATCTCTTCCCTGAATAAATAAAATCCCTTACTAGACATCCCTATATGGAAAGCCGAATCAATCTCAAGGCTCAAGATAGAGAAATAAAGAGCTTCATTCAGAAAGTGGAAAAGAACTAGAAAAATATGGGATTCTTTGCGTCGATAGGAGAGGCAAAGAAATATAGCAAAAGAAATTCCCAAATCTGGATAGAGTTCTTATCTTATGCATGATACAACAACTTTGTTTCCCCCTCATCAGGTGACATTTAGGGCCAAAAGAATCCATCCGAATGAAGAACCGGGTGAACACCCCTCTCCTGAAACATGTTCAACTCTGAAAAAAGAGGATTGAAAATTACATGTGGTATCTCTCTACAACCTGCACACTTTGCACACTGTCATTGTCTAAAAAATTCGAAACAAATTCAGGTTTACTCACCTATTTTTTTGTCTAAAAAATTAGAAACAAATTTAGGTTTACTCACCTATATCTTTTGTTGTTTTTCTAGTGAAGGGAAAGAAAGAAGCTTGAAGTGTGAAAACTCCGTGTTTTCTTTGTTTAACATTTAATGGATCACCTTCGTCAGAAATGACCATCTTATTCCTTTTACAAAACTCGTTGGGTACCCAAAGATTTCGTCTCTCCTTCTTTTGACATGATTTCTTGTCTCATTCTTCTGACATAGCCTCATTAAGGAATTGAAGTGGTCGTTTATCTGATCTTGGATGGTCGATGACTCACCTTCGTTAGAAACGTTCATATTATTCCTTTTACAGAGCTTGCCAAAAGGTTGGATGCTCATTCTTATGACATAGCATCATTAGGTAGTGGAAACGGTCATTTAGCTAAGTTTGGTTGGCCGAACAATGGTGGTATGCGAGAGAGGAAGGGGATGGGTTTTCTCTAGCCATTATAGATGGAAGATGGTGCAGTGCTAATCTGGGCACAAGCAGGAGGAGGCAGGTCATGGAAAGAGGAGCACCTAGGCAGCATAGCACATGCATAAACGTCTCGAAGGCATTGCCACATAGAAACCTCTCGAAGGCATTGCCACATTGAATGATGAATTTTAATGTACATCTTCCAAGATCAAACATTTAATGTTTAGGATTATTGCTTAACTCGAACTCTAGCATTAATCCATCTGGTTACAATAGATGGTAGATAAATACTCTGATTCCTAAGTTTATAGCTCATTTAATTTCCCCTTACCTAGAAATGAGGCCAAATAAGACCTAAAAATTTGTGATTGGTTAAAAAATATTGTTGGAAGTATTTGATAGGTGAAATAAAAGTATTCCATGAAATTTGACAACAAAACTTTGGGTTAACAACTTCACGTGCACAATATTAAAAACCATTTACAATAGTCCTTGCTACATTTAGGCAGGGACTAATAATATAGAGTGTGAATATTTCAAATTTAAACTACTCTAGTAGAAGGCATTTTTGAAAGATGATCACTTTACAAGATAAAAAGAAAAAAAATGGGTAGAGGGAATGGCTCGTTGCACCGAAAACGACGTGGGACATTGTTTACAGGCTAAAATACACTCTGAGGATGATTATAAGTCAAATTCCGCTAGTGTGATCCTACTCAGTGTAAACTCATTGGGTTGATTAAGGTGTGTGACACCATAGGGAAATTTACTATGCACTCATATGCCTACTCATACAATTACACCATGAAAACTCTCATAGCCAAATAATTATCGTTATAATACAAGATTTCTCTAACATGAAACAAAGTATGTACAAATTATGTATATTTATTACTATTAAGAAAGTTTGATGTTGTTATCAAGGATGATTTATATGAATGGACAAATTCTATTATGGATTTTTTTTATACTCCCCTTTGTGATCACAAGTTATGAGTGTTGATAATGTTATAGTTTGTTTATATTTTGAATTATTCTTGTTAGTATAGGACTATTTATATTTTCAAAAAAAAGGAATGAATTGATATGGATAATAGTTTTACTACAAAACTCTAAGATCATAATGAGTCTTATTACAAGAGCAATGATGGCCCCTAAGCGTCAAAGGAAAACACAAGTCAACCATGAATTTGGAACCCCACCTCAAGATGCCATGGAAATGGGAACTCTGGCAGAAAAAGCCATATTACATTCCCTAGGAGAAATGGCTAACATCTTTAGGGACTAGGTTACCAGCCAAGATCAAAATCCAAATATAGATCAAAGTTTGGAAAGAGAGTTAGAACAAAAACAAAAATAGGATTGTAACACCCCGATTTTAATCCCTATGAACTAGAATGTATTACGTAAATGTGACATTAGGCTGGTGAACCGGTAAAGTTGGAAAGGGGCCAAAATGCCTAGGAAATGTAATACTTCTATATATATTAATAAAATACATCGTTGGCTGTGAGACAAAAAAGGACAAGATATAGGGGGCTATGGTTCCACAAGAGAGGGGGCTAAAGGGGATAAGTATTTTTATTATATTTTATTTTCCCATTTTGGTTTTAATTGAGAAAAGTGGTTACATGAGCTTCTTGGGAGGAAGGACATGTGGTTCTTGATTTATGTAATTATTTAAACATCCCTTGTGAGTTATTTTGTGGGTTCACTTGTTCTTCTCCATCCACTCTTACACTCTTCTCACTCTTTTATTTTTGGGTTCCTCATTCTTGCTAATTTGTGTGCTCTTGGTCTAAGCATGGATACAAATGGTCGGAAGAGGAGAGCCATTGCTAGATGGTTGTAATAAATTATTGGTCATTCTAGGAGGGAATGGATGTCTGTGTGCATGCGATTGATGGCAGTTTGGAAAGAACTGTCCACAACTAAGAATCCTTGGAGTTTCTAGCAGGGAGATTTCCTGACCAGTAGCACTAGAGCCCTGGAGAGAAATGGAACAACCTGAGGGACTGCATGGGAGAGAAATGGGTTCATTTATTTGGGTTGTGCAGGCTGAAGGGAAAACCTGAGAGCTAGTTAGTTACTAGTGTGTTTCTAGATTTGTCCTAGGACCCGTCCTTGTGGATTCATAGCCCTGCCTCGGGGGTGACACTACTATTGAGAATTGGAACAACAATGTATATGGTTGGGAGGAATGTCCTTGGTCTGCAGTCAGTTGGTGAATGTTTATTTGAAAAGATAAGTGCTCTCTGTGTTTTCTGTATAATGTATATTCTGCTATGTATTTATTTATCTCTAAGATATGTAATTATAATATGCATGTTTTTTGGTTATTGTTATGCATGTCATATTATCCATTTATTTTATGTTGTAACATGAATCTTGATTATTGCATGTGAGTCTTTCATGTTTCTTAATTAATTAAAGGTTATCAGAAATTAAAAATTAGTTATGAAATGCAATTTTTGAAGTAGCGTGGCCAACCCGTGGGTGGTTGGGTATGTTACAAGGATCAAGTCCTTATTTATAATACCAAGGAGAGACTAACACCCCTATATATTATGAAATAAGTTCAAAAATAAAAATTACCTTAGTTCACAAGCCAACAGGGGGGCTCGATAGCATAAGCTTGGGCGATAGGCATTAAGAGAGCACTCAGATTTAAAACATACTCCACCACTAAAAAGGCACAAATAACAATGACTGTCATTAAAGGAGAAGCTTTATTATGGTGGTAAAATGAAGAGACTAAGTTGTAAGTGACACCCTTGCAGGTTACTTCGGAAATGTTTGAAGAACCCTTTAGAACCCGATATCTGTCAAAGGAATACAAGAACCAACAAGAAGGATCCTTCCATGTAGTGAGACAAAATGGTAGATCAACAGAAGCATATGAAGCAAATTTCTACAAAATAGTCCATCATGTAGATTATATGACAGATGCTAAACAACAAAATGAAAGATTCTTACATGGGTTTGACCCTTTGGTTCGAGCAAAAATTTCCATGTGGAAACCGACCACCATGGTAACAACAAAAATTATGTCCAAACATGTCCAAAGGATGATTGATATGAAGGGTCAATCAAAGGAACTAGAGAAAATGATGAAGGAATCCTACAAATATAAGGTTATCAAAGATAGGGGACACCGATATGGCTTCCACGATAGACAAAAGAATGCAACAAGGGTTGTTAGTCTAACTTTCAGAGCTCCTCCAGAAAGATAAAAGGGTTAACCCTACTTGAGATGAACCCAAGGAAGAGGTTAAGGGCATGGTGGTTGAGGTCGGGCACATATAGAGAATCAAGGCCAACTAAATGTTGGGAATGTGGGGGTCCTCATTATAAAAGAGAATTCCCGAAGTATCAAGTTGGGGTTAGACATAAGGGACTTTTGGAGAAAAGGGAACAACCACATGAACCACATTGAATTCATGTTTCCCTAAACCATCACCAAGATGAGAATCAAGCCACATTGATAGAGTCCATGGGTATGATTGCAAACACTCCTCTTTCTATGTTGATTTATTATGGTGCCAATGATATATTTATTTCTCGTTTTCTCTAATTAGACGTGGGATGGAAACTCACAACCAAAATAAATTTAGGATGGTAGAAATGACATCGAGTGTTAAGAAATCAATAGGTTCACTGGTAAAGAATTGTATTGTTTACATTTAGGGTTGTGTCACAAAAGTAAACTTGTATAACACAAATTTGGGAACTTATGATTTAATTGTACAAATGGATTGGCTTGAATCCCATTGAGCCCTGGTGGAATGATACAAAGAGAGGTTTTTGTGCCAGAATGATCAAGGGGAATCTGCAGGGATTGAGAGAATTAAGTGAGAATCTACCTTACACCTCATTTCAGCCAATCAAGTTAAAAAGTGTATGAGGAAAGGGTGTAGGATTTATGCATTTTATATGAATAGTGAAGATGAAAACCCTTCCAATAAGCTACATCCAATACTTTCTAAATTTGTAGATGTATTTCCTCTAGAGTTTCCAAGTTTTCCTCTTGTACAAGAAATTTAATTATCCATTTCCTTGAAACCTGGAACAAAACCCATATCTAAAAAACCTTATTAAATGATTGTTAGAGAACTTAATGAGTTAGGTATGAAACTCTAGGAAATTCTCAATCAAGGATTGATTATACCTAGTGTATCACCTTGGGGAGAACCAATGATCTTTATGAAGAAGAAAGATGGAAAACTTAGGTTATGCAACGATTATCATGATCTGAACAAAGCGACCATCAAGAACATGTACCCCATATCTCGCATTGATGACCTATTTGACCAACTAAAGGGGGCCTCTATATTTTCCAAGATAGACATGAGGTCACGATACTACCAGCTAAGAATTAAGGAGGAGGACATACCAAATACTTCATTCAAAACAAGATTTGATCACTATGAATTTATTGTAGTACCATTTGGATTGACCAATGCCCCCAAAAAATTCATGAACTTGATGAATATAATGTTCCGCAAATAACTGAACCATTTTGTTCAAGCATTCTTAGATGACATCCTCATTTACACCCAAAATGAATGGGAGCATCAAGAGCACTTAAGGTTGGTACTTCAATGCCTCAAATAGCATTAGTTGTATGGGAAAATACATATATGTTCTTTCTTCCAAAATGAAATCCAATATCTAGGACATACCATCAATTGAAAGGGTATCGTAGTAGATCGTATTAAAATTGAAACTATAATTAATTGGCTAGCTCCTAAAAATACTAAAGAAGTACACAACTTTATGGGACTAGAAGGTTATTATGGAAGGTTTGTGGAAGGATTCCCTTGAATCGTTTGTCCCATCACAACCCTACAAAACATGAGTGCTAAATTTGTATGGACCAATGAGTGTGAGGAATTATTTGTCGAGTTGAAATGATGATTGACCACTGCCCCAATCTTAAGAGTACCTGACATGGACAAAGACTTTTGTTTATGCACATATACATAAGGGGAAGGCTTGCAAGTGGTTTTGTTGCAAGAAGTATGGATTATTGCTTATGCTTCACGTAAACTTAGGAACCAGAAAGTCAATTATGACACTCAAGATCTGGAGTTGGATGCAATTATAATGGCTCTAAAACTATTGAGACATTATCTAATGGGACATCAGTTTGAACTAAAGATAGATCACAAGTCTGGCCTTGGATACATTTTCAGCCAAAAGGACCTTAATGCCTGACAACGATGTTGGAGTGAGTTGTTTAGTGAATACGATTTCAAGGTATCCTTCATAAAAGGAAAGGAAAATAGGGTTGAGGGCGCTTTAAGTAGAACACTTGGAGTTCATTCAGTGTTTTCATTCAAAATAGACTTAATGGAACAAATATCAATCCACCTTATAGAAGACCATCATTATCAATGAATAAAATCTACTTTATAAGAGGGAGTACTGATGGGATATGAATGGAAGGGTACACCTTAGAGAATGATGGGTTATTGAAATTTAGAGGTAAGACACATGTGCTAAATAATGAATACCTTAGGATATTGGTAATGAAGGAAGCCCACCGAGCCCCTTATGATGCACATACGAGAGTAAGGAAAATGCATGCAGAGTTGAAAAGGTTATTCTTTTGGGTAGGGATGGGAAAATATATAACACATTTTGTCACTTGTTTTTTGGAATGCGAACAAGTTAAAGTAGAACATCGCCACCCTACAAGTCTACTACAACCCCATGATATACAAAAAACTAAGTGTGAAGTTGTTTCAATGGATTTTTTGGGAGGCTTACCTATGACCTCCCAGAGACATGACTGCATTATGGTAGTTGTTGACAAACTAACCAAGAGTCCTCAATTCATTCTTGTTAAGAGCACATTTGAGGCATCATCCATCGCTTAAGTTTTTCTAAAAGAGATAATTCACCTTCACGGGGTGCCTAAAAAATCATATCAGATAGAGACTCATGATTTACTTCTAGGTTTTGGCAAATCTTCCTAAATTCTATGGGAACACAACTCAACATTAGTATTGCATATCATCCAGAGAAAAATGGGAAAATAGAAAGAGTAAACCAAATACTTGAGGACATTTTGAGAATGTATGTCATGGAGCAACAAAGTCAGTGAGAGAAGTATCTTCCCTTAGTGGAATTTTCCTATAACAATAGTTATCATGGTTCCATTAAAGATGCTCCATATGAATTTATATATGGAAGAACATGTTGTATGCCATCAAGTTGGGATCATTTATAGGATGGGTTCATATTAGGACCTAACATGCTTCAAGAAACGAAGAAACAAATGGTTACAATAAAGCAAATGATGAAAGAAGCTAGGGACTGACACAAAAGTTATGTAGATACTAAGAGAAATGAAAAAAACTATAAGGAAGGTAACCAATTTTTTGTTAGAGTGAGACCCTACAAGAGTTCCTTTAGGTTTGGTAAAGGAACAAAGTTATCTCCTAGGTTTGTGGGACCATTTAAGATCCTAAAACGAATCAGACCAATTTCTTATAAACTAGAGCCACCATCCCATCTAAGAAAAATGCATGGCATTTTTTATGTTTCAGTACTTAGACATTATGTACTTGACCCATCCCATGTGCTGAAATTTGAGGGTTTGCGGGTTTCTAAGGAGGGAGCTCTCCAGGTTGAACCATTCTCTATAATAGACCATAGGGTTCGTCGGTTGAGGAAATGAGATAATGATTAATTCAAGGTCTAATGGGACCAATATATCCCATGTTCAACTACCTGGGAGGATGAAAACACTATGCATCATGTATTTCCTTATCTATTTTATTAATTTATTTTCGAGTTAAACAAGACTGACTAACTTAACTTAGACATATGCATAAGGGTTTTGGAAGAATTATGACTAGTTGTTAGTTGAGATTAATTTTATTTGTTGTTGTGGTCATACTTCAAATTACTTACTGATGATCCTTAACCTAGTGGATCCATGTGCTAGATAGATATTTTGATGATAATTCGTGCTTAGAAATAAAATCTATTTATGCAGGCTAGTAAATTTGATTTTGTTGATGAATCATGATATTTATTTACCCCGCATGTGATTTTTGTTTAGATGATTACCATTTCCATAATGTTATGCTATAATGTTGTGATAACATGTGGTTCCATCAATTATGTTGATGCAAGGTTATATCTTGATAAAGCTATGTTGAGGTTAGATTTCTTACCATAATGGATTACATGTAATTCTTTATGATAAAAAATTTTATGATGACATGCGGGAGCATGTGGTGATGACATGATGACGTGCTAGAAAGTTAGCATGCGGATTCTTTTTATAATGTGTTGATATTATGATTATAAATAATTCATTGGTTACATGTTGTGAGGTGGTGATTGTCAGGAAATCCACAACTAGTCGAGAAGGCTAGTTTATTTAATGATCTCGTGGGAGCCTATAAACACAAAGGAGAATATTGCAAGTAACATGCTATGGTATGGGGACAACTCAATCAACTTATTATGCCAATAATTCTTATGCCTTGTATTGGAGTTGTGATGTTGAAGTCCTGAAGAATGGTTGGAGTGTTGCTTGCATGTGGTGTTGTAGGATTAGACTTCGATGCCTGGGGAAGTACCTAATAGTTATGGAGGGAGTTGGGGTCATCCTATCGAGATGCATGGTGTATGTGAGTACTAGACCAAATTCTTTCTTAATCAAATGAGGTCTCGATCCTTGGGGCTCCGGATAGACGATTTGTCTTTAAGCCTGGTTCTGAAAGTCGGGAAGAAAAGATAGAGAGTATTCGTGCTTCCCCAGTATTGTGATGTGGAATTTTGATGCCTGTTGCAGTCACTTTGGTGGCCTTATACTAGTTCACTAGAGGGGGTTGTAGAGGATATGGTGAGTTAATTTAAAAAAACCTATAACGTTAACTCCAGGATGAAGTTCCTTGAAGGAGGGGAGTATGCCATGTCCCATATTATTATTATTTAAATAATAATAATAATAATAATAACAATTAACCTAAAGGGATCATCCCCATATTATTATTAATAAAGAAGTATAATAATTATTCTAAATGGATCATCCCCACATTATTATTAAATAAATAAATAAATAGTGATAATAGGTTATCCTAGGGGATCATAATAAGTACGTATTAATAAATAATTTGGGTAATAAAATAAAATGGTAAAATAAGTAACAATAAATTATGGAGAAAACCCTAAAATACAATAAATAATTACAAGTGGATCTGGGGGATTGAGTCCTTTATCATGAATGGAATCTATATAAGGAGGGGAAGGAAGTAGAAGAGGATCATCATCATTCTCTTTAGCTTTGAGCTATAGAGGAAAAGACAAATAATCACTGGCATAGTAGTAGATTGAGGGCTCGGGGGTGATTTGTTGTTGAAGGATTAAAGTAACAAGGTCTATGATTCGGTGGAGGGTCGTCCCTCAGTTTTTTGTTTTGCTTTTCATATTAAAGGTCAAGGTACTGCTACATTTATGAAGTGACCAGACTTACAAGTACATTGGCTTCTTCACCACAGGTAAGTTCCTTACCTCTCACTGCTCCTATAAGATAACCAATTTTATTGAAATTTTCCTACCAATGATTATTGTTGATTTTAAACTTGTACAATTATTTAATGCAAACATATTTTCAATAAAAGAACATACGATATACAATGGCACACACGCATTACACAAATATTTTTCCCCCGGAAACCCAAACCGAGAAAACCAACATCTTCTATATTCATCATCTCATACATTGTTTACAATAAAATATACATATAGGATATCGTGGCATCCAAAACCCTAATCTAATAACCTGTATTAGTCAACAACCCTAATTCCTTAAATGGAAATAGAAAACCATCGACGAAAACCATGTGCCGAAAAACCGCCCAAAAATGGATGTAAGAAACCACCAAAAAATGTTTCTTTGGGGGTGCTGCCCTCGAACCCCCACGAAGGGGGGATTTCACCCCCTTGCAACCCCCGAGAAATGGGTCACTCCACCCCCCTACTCTCCCGAGGCAATGTAAACACTAGTTCTAACCATGCAAATAATATAACACATACCCAACAATTATCTGAATTGATAATTTTCTTTAGGTCATTTATGTATTTATATTTGTTCAATAGAGCGGACATTACATGTAGATATCATAGTCTTTTGCGACATTATTGGAAGTTGTACCTAATACCCAAGCATAATAGGGGATATTGGTTCCTCCAAGATCACGGAGACTCCCACCCACACCTTCCACCCCAGATATACACCCCCCCCCCCGAACCTCGTAATACCATCTAATATATTGAATTACTATTTAACTATTTTTAATCCCCCAATATGAATCCACATGATATGATATTGGTTTACTCACGAATCTCCCTTATTTAATCCAAAGTATAATTCATGAATAAAAAATTAAAAAGTCATAGAACATTGAACCAATTAGATGTGTAACAAGGTGATTCTAATATTTAGAATTGCTAAGGTGGACAATACCTTACATAATCTAAATGACTTTCCTTGGAGAAAGTGTTGTCTAAGTTTCCTAATTTTAAAGATAAAGAACATAAGATGTAGAGGGGACACTCAATGTGGAACATTGTTGACCAAGGAGGGTAACTTATTCGAGTGATAGCCATAGTCCAACACTTAAGATTTCCATAAACACTAGCACTCTACACTTGTGCACAAGGTTTTTTTAATGTATCACAATAAGCTAAACATTCTAATGCATCGAAGATCACGTTCCAACAATTTGATGTAGATGAATATTAACAAACACAAACACTCTCCAACACCAATGAC
>SNQJ01S0023005.1:26175-50856 GCA_010110895.2 Picea sitchensis | reverse complement strand
AAGTAATGTTAAGGTTATAATATTATAACCTTGTAATCTATGAACAAATCAAAACTATGATATTTGAATGTAAAATTAATATACAATGATAATGAAAGGTTGAGAAAAAAAGAGAGGATAATGACACATTTATGAGAAATATGGGCTTTATAATGACAAGGTAGAAATGGGAAATTAAGGGATTATGTTGATAATTATAGTCATCCAAAAGGTCAGGATAAAAAGTTAGGATTAACAAAACAATAATAATTACAAGAGACTTGCAAATTTCACAATGACATAAAATGACATAAAGAAATTGGTTTAGATGTGTACTTATTCTACTTTATATAATTAAATTTATTTATTTATTTATTATTTGCAGACAGTCTAATAATATTTATAGAGTGTGTGCTTTTAATGTAGTTGTTTTTGGCTTAGATATTTAATTAATTATAGGTTCTTATTATACTATATCAAACATATACTATTGCAATGTTACATATGCATAGAAAGTTTAGAACATTTTATTTCTTTCTTGAATTTAATTAACATAACAACAAATTAAGTTTTTAAGTATATAGTATATGGATGAGTGAATGAGGATTTTTATATTGTATAATATAGACTCTAACGTGTTTTAGTAGTAAGTGGTCATGTCAGATTTGTTAGTGGTCAAATATATTGTGTTAAATTGTAATTCACCATATTGTATGTCAATTATTATTTATATAATATTATTTTTTTCTAAGGAAACTCTTCTGGGAAAATTCTAGGAATGCTTTCACAATTTTGTGAATTGTATCTTTAGTAAACTTTCTTGCATATATTAGTGTGTCTTACATGCCAATATGAAACTAGCCAAATGCTTAGCAACATTGATGACAATTGATAGAGCTAACCCTTTGATTATATAATGATTAATTTTATTTCCATACTTACTATAATTTTAAAATCTCACAATTTATAAACTTTTTACTATGACATTCTTATGTTTAGATCATATACCTTAAAAACCATCAAAATCACAAATATAAATTTTATATAAGGATATATTGACATTCTTATGTTTAGATCATATACCTTAAAAACCATCAAAATCACAAATATAAATTTTATGTAAAGATATATTATTCCTTTATTGTAAAAATATTACATCTTAAATTATATTTATCAAAATCACAAATATAAATTTTATGTAAAAATATATTATTCCTTTATTGTAAAAATATTATATTTTAAATCATATTTTAAGTATTATTATTATAAGGTTTGAATTATTTTCTATTTTTTTTTTTTTCATATATAATATGATAGTATAAAAAATTAAAATCAAAACCTGTTTTAAATCTAACCTATTTTAAATCTCTTATGAATGAAAATCTACCTACTTTAAACATATGTTCAACATTATACAATGAGACTTACCGTAGTTCTCTGTCCACTTTTTATACTTAACATCATATATGTCACTATTAGATAGATAGATGAAAGAGTTATCAACTATGATACAAATTAATGATATATAAATATGTGTTAGAATTCTCTATATAATATGTTGGTTGGGCTTGTTACTAGTTATTTCCGTAATTCTCTTTATTGCTCTGTGTTATTAGTTATTGTTCTATATAATATGTTGGTTGGTTGGGCTTGCTAGCAGTTATTTCCGTAATTCTCTTTAATGCTTTGTGTTATTAGTTATTATTTGCAATCTTTTAAGAATATTTTTGTGTTATTAGTTATAGTTTACAAATTTTAAGAGGATGGGTGTTTAGTTCATGAATCTATAAGGTTATGAGTGTTTGGTTTTTATGATTTTTTTAATCAATTATAAAATTTACATTCAATTCATAAAGATGTAAAAAATTATAATTTGAAATATCAGTTATGTATCTAGAATGCATAACTTTTTGTTATAACTTTAATGAGTGTAACATTCCGTTCTTGAGTATACATGATTTGATTTATTTTTTGAAGACACTTGCGTGCAAGTGATCCGATTCATTATATTATTTTATGTTTCGCTTATGGATTATGATGATATTGTGGATATGATGACATGTTATTTGATTATATGTGTATTGACAGGTGCTATTGACTAGTTTCTCCTGAGTGTGTAGGACTCTTGATAGATTGAGGATGTCAATGGCATCGATGGACCTCCTTGGACTCCGGATTGAGTCAGGGAGTGGAATGTTTATGGTTTGAGTATTTCTGTTAATGCATATGTGACATATGACTAGTATATTATGAGGTTGTTTATGGATCGCTGACATGTTTTGTTGATGGATGCAAGTTGACGATTGCTTGCTAATCAGACTCACATTTGGAGTAAAGGGGCCATGCAAGACAACCAGAGATATTGAGGGAGAGGTGTGACAACAACCCTTCCACAACCTACTAGCACTCCTGTCATGGCTCAAACTGTAGGTTAACGATTACCTAGTTCGATAGATCCACGATGCCGTGAGGGCAGACTCAGACAGTCACTCACAAAGATTATAAGGGGTGCACAATAAGGTAGGGTCCTTATTCCTTAGAGGCCCTTAGTCTCCCACAAGGTCTAATGACAGAGTATTGACTCCAAGGGTTGGACGTCTACCAAAACCAGTGAAAAGGCGAGTGGCACCCTTGGAGCACGTAGTGCGTCTTGAAGGGCACGTTGCATAAATGAAACATGAATGAAGGCGAGTGGCACCCTTGGAGCACGTAGTGCGTCTTGAAGAGCATGTCACGGTTTTTAACAGTGGTGAGTCAATGAACCTATGTACCTAGAAAGCAATACCTTATTTAGACTTGGTCAACCTTAAAATAAATGTTGTATGAGTAAAGTTTAATAATTATAAATTTTTTCCCTTAGAAACAATTTTGCTAAGCCTAGTTGAAATTAGAGCATAGGTCTAAATGGGGTATAAGTACTAAAAACTAATAAATCAATTTAATAAAAGGAGGATGAAGAAAAAATCAATTTAAAATTTAAAAGAGAAAGAATTTATAAAAAATTTAATTGTTGGTTATGTGCAAAACTTGTTAATTTAGAACTTAGAAAAAAAAAAGGGGAAAATTATATGCAAAAGGAATGTGGAACATAGAAGAGAATCTAGTATAGAGAAATTTCCAATTTAAAAATCAACTAAGATTTAAGAAAGACGTCAACCAGTAAGGGAATATGAGGGAATAAAGGGACATCAAGGAGCTTTTTTAGAAACGCTTTTAGGTGGGTGAGGGAAATTGACAAATTAATTTAATTAATTAAATGAATTTCTGGTGCAACTAAGGGATAGAGTGACAAGTGTACGGAGGAGAATTTTTCCTAATTAATTTTTTATAAAACAAATTTAATGTGCAAATGGAAGTGTCACTAAGAAGAACTCTATAAAATAAATGTCAGAGGAGGATAATGGATCATGACTGGTATGTGTAAGGTTATGCTGCCATATTTTTTCTCTTGACTGATTTTTCTTGTGGGAGTTGGGATACCCATATTGAATAGAGAGTGGTAGCTCGACCTTGCAAGGAGAGCTGGGAGATATCTTTCTTTGGTTTGTGTGCATGGCCCCTTTGCGACTCGGGGGGCTCAGGTGGAAAAAAAAGTACCCCTAGCATTGGATGGGAAGTATTGGTGAGGTCTCATTGGTTAGAAAGCAGGAGCTGGACGGAGCGCAAGCGCGAGACAACCACTTCAGATTCTTCGCATTAGGTTACGGTATGCATGTGTAAAATTTTGTATTGGTAGATTAGTTAAAATATTTGTATGTGGATTTAGATGTTGATGAATATTGTAATGGATTCTGGCACAGTAGTTGGTAATTTCAATTGAGATTGTTTTGTTCAATGAAATAAAAATTTGTTCAGTTTATTTAAGAAAGATTTATGGTTATGATTTCCTGTATAACACTTGCTGCCATGGGTGGCCTCTCGCTTGACCTTCTTAATCCTCCTTGCAACTCTTCTGCCCAAGATGTTTCAGCCCGTAGACTCATGAATTTATTGACTGGTGTGACTGGGTTGCTTTTGTTGCCTCTGCGACCTTGCATTGTTTTCTCACTTTCTAGATGTGATTAAATCCTTACGTTCTGCACAAAAATTCGCCCAGCATGGGAGCATGCTATCTCTGCGATTTGCATTGTATTTTTACTTGATTTCTTTATGTGGATTAAACCTTTGCGATTTGAGCAAATTCGCCTAGCATGGGAACATGCTATCTTTGCGATTTTCATTGTATTTTCCTTGCTTTATTTATGTGGATTAAACCTCTACGATTTGAGCAAATTTGCCTAGCATGGGAGCATGTTGTCTCTGCGATTTGCACTGTATTTTCTTTCCTTCTTTATGTGGATTAAACCCCTGGGATTTGAGAAAATTTTCCCAGCATGGGAGCACGCTATCTCTGTGATTTGTACTGTATTTTCTTTTCCTTCTTTATGTGGATTAAACCCCTGCGATTTGAGCAAATTCTCCCAGCATGGGAGCATGTTGTCTCTGCGATTTGCATTGTAATTTCTTTGCTTTCTTTATGTGGATTAAACCCCTACGTTTGAGAAAATTCTCCAAGCATGGGAGCATGTTGTCTCTACAAATTTCATTGTAATTTCTTTTCCTTCCTTATGTGGATTAAACCCTGTGATTTGAGCCAATTCGCCCAGCTTGGGAGCCTGCTACCTTTGCATTTTTCCATTTTTTTTCTCTGCGAACTGCCACTCTTTTCTCTGCGTGGGTTGTCCTTGCACCACAAATTTACTCACCCTTAGTGCTCTGCGCATTGTCAGGAGATGGTCCGATAGATGATTTATGACGTGTCCTTTTCCACTTAACGCTTTTTATTGCTTTTAATGAATGCTCAAATTTTAATTGTCTTCTTGTTATCTGCCTGTAATGAATGGTTTTCATTAACATTGGGGCAAGTGTTAATTAACGGTTATTATCAAATGCTTTTAATAAAGGTTACTTTAGTTTATTGAGTCCTTAAAATAATTAATTAATGGATGGTTAGGTGGGATCCCTTTAGTTTAATGAGTCCCTTAAATTGATTTAATTAATGGATAAATAGGTGTGAATTAGTTTAATGAGTTCTCTAAATGATTCAATTAATGGATATTGGGTATGCTTCCCTTAGTTTTTAAGGAGTTCTTTTTAAACGATCTAAATGATGGATTATCAATCCTTATGTGCATCAATAAAGGTATGAATGAACATGGATTATCAATATTTATGTACGTCAATAAAATGTAGGAATGAACATGGATTATAAATCCTTATGTGAGTCAATAAATGTATGAATGAACATGGATTATCAATCCTTATGTGCGTCAATAAATGTATGAATGAACATGGATTAACAATCTTATTTGCGTTAATAAATTATGAATGAACGATGGACTAACCACCTTTACCTTGTATCGATGAATAGCTTGATTGATATTAGAATGCTTCGTTTTCGATTCCATATAATGTATGATAGTTAAGGAGTTTTGGACTTCTTGCGCAATGGGTTTTATGTCATGTACGATGGTGTAGAATTGTTTATCTTGCGCTTTGGATGATGTTGATGAATAAGTGTTAGGATTGCTTGCTCCATGAACGAAGTTGGGGCGTAAATTGTTTACGCCTTAGTTATCTAACACGTTTGTCACAATGCTACTGTATGATTCCTGGTGAATGATTAACTGTGCGCATTGATTCAAAATGTGAATTATGTAAATCCAGAAATTAGATCATGTGCTTACCTTGATTATTGTAATTTGATGATTGATTTAATTGCACGCCTAGAAGCTAAGTAGATTTTTTTTGCGCCTTAAAAATTAAATAAGTATATTATTGCGCCTCGAATTATGTCGTTGCTAGATGGATTTAGTATTTAAGTTCTCTTGCGCAATGGAATTTTATGTTACATGTGTTGGGTTATTAGAGTGTTATTGTGCCTTGATGATGTTATTTAGCTTAGTTGGCTTGGAATTGATTATGTCGAGTGGGATGTAGACACCTCCTTGTTCCTCAGAACAATGGCCAACCTTGAGACCTTAAATGGTTAAAATCAATTGGAACTTGGACTTGAGCGTTGCTTATGTGTTCTGGAGGTCCTAACCATGCAGGGTAGGTTGGGCGGGTAGCATATTATGTGATTCTTGTGATTATCCTTATGATCCTGATGATGCGCTATGTTATCGTATGATTTTGTGATATCTGATGATGTTCCTTATGAGATGCGTTGAATGTTTAAGATTTGTACTGTTATGCATTGTTATTAATGGTAGAATGCAATGGTGTTGGGATGATGTGATTTAATATGTTAATACATTGACGTGCATGTCATGGTTCATGATGACGAGGTGTCGACAATGTGTCGTATTGGATTATTAATGCATTATCATTGTTTTGTTAATATATGTGATTGATGTGTCAACGATGTTGACTATTTATTATGATGTTTTAATTTTCTTATCACAGTTTTAAAAGAAAAAGAAAAAAAAATGACTTGTTGTACGTCGCTTGGTTGTCGTAACAATGGGGGCTGTTACATATGGTATTAGAGCGGGTTCGACCCATGACTTGGGATCATTATGCCTTCCACTGTGAAAACACTTTATTATAATTTATCACTAATTAATTTGATTTGTATTCCTACAGGTAATCATGGTTAGAGGACACCGCGGAGGCAGACGACGGGGTGATAGTGGAGGAGGCATGATGCCTCCATTAGAATCCATGCCAGAGGGGTCTAACCCCCAAGGAGAAGAACAAGTCGTCGGCCATGAACATATAGTTGTGGGAGATGTGGTTGGGTTGATGAGGTCCTTTTAGAGGATGTCAGAGGCCCTGATTATCCGTTTGGATAGAGATGAGGCCAAGGAACTAGTGCCTCTTGAGGGTCCACTGTGCTCCCCAGCCGATACTGCTAGCATTCACCGAGAACTCGAGAAGGTCAAGTTTACCGAGTTCTTTGGTGCCACGGATTGCGTAGCCGTTGAGGCATGGTTGGAGAATATGGTGATGTGCTTTGCAATTCACGACTATACCTCCAACATGAAGGTTCGCATGGTGCTATTTCAACTGAAAGGGAGCGCTTTGATATGGTGGAAGACACTCTTGCCACAACTAAACATGGTTGTCGAAGATGTGTCACGGTAACTATTTGAGGAGTGGTTTCGTGAGAGGCATATGTCCAAGTAATTCATTGAGCGTAAACTCAATGAGTTCAATGCCTTATGACTGGGTGGTCG
This sequence comes from Picea sitchensis, assembly GCA_010110895.2. Lineage (NCBI taxonomy): Eukaryota > Viridiplantae > Streptophyta > Pinopsida > Pinales > Pinaceae > Picea > Picea sitchensis. The sequence goes on along the minus strand of SNQJ01S0023005.1, from coordinate 43,657 downwards.
TATGGTGCTCGAGTACGAGGCCCATTTCATGGAGTTTCTTTGGTATACTCTGCATCTGAACACCGAGAATCTTAAGGTCAACAAGTTCATGTTTGGTCTTAATGTCAGCATTCATGTGAAAGTGAGGATTTTAATGCCTCAGACGTTGCACAATGTTGTTCCGAAGGCCCTCATAGATGAGGAGGATCTCATCAGCGAGGGTCAGAGCAAGACTTTGACAAGACCTACGGGACCGACGACATCTAGTGCACAACAACATCAAACACCAGCTAGACATCCACCAGGGTATTGAGGCACTCCGAGAGGATCCACATTCACTACACCATGGTGATCGACGCCTCAACAACAAACTCCCTATAGAGGACCACAACACCAACAACATCTTCGTTTGTAGCAACAATAGTTTAGGCCTATTTAGCAGAACAAACCAGGGTTCCAGGCTGGTGGGCCATCAACTTCTACTTCGAGGACCAGGAGTACTGGACTGAAGACCGGATGTTGGACATGTAGAGAGCCAAATTACCACCGTGAATATCCAATTGAGAGGGCTAGAGCAGCCGGGATAGCTAGACCCCCTACGTTAGGAGATTTGGGCAAGGCCCAATAGATTCACGCAATGGTGAATAACCGCCAGGACGAGCACCAATCTACTGTGCTCAAGATGTCAGGTACCATCAGTGATCATAACTTTAGTATTTTTATAGATCCACGTGCTATAAAGAGCTTTATTTCTGGTGCAACGCTAAAACGAATTAAGGTAAAGGCAGTCAAACAGGATGAGTCTAGCTACGTGCAAATGGATTCGGGAACTAAACAGAAGGTTGGGGGAAAGGTTATGGGTTGTAGCCTTAACATGGGATATTTTTTCACGAAGTCCAACCTGTACATCACGATCTTAGGATCTTATGACATCTAGATCAGTATGGACTGGCTGGAATCACATGAGGTGATAATAAACTGTAAGACAAAATGATTGAGTTTGGTTGATGATGAGGGAAAAATACATGTTATTGTAGGAAGGAACCAGGGAGATTCCCTAAGGTTCATCTCTTCCCTACAACTTCATAAGAGCATGCGCAAGGGATGCAAGTTATATGAGATCCTTGTGTTAAATGAGAAGGGCATGGCAGAAGGAATAGAAAACCTTTCGCTAGTACAATAATTTGCAGACGTCTTCTTGGAGGAGCTACCAGGGTTGCCACCTGAGAGGGAATTGGAATTTACCATCGACCTAAAACCGAGAACTGAACCGATAGAAAGAATTCCATATAGGATTTCGACCCCTGAGGTACAGGATTTGGAAATGAAATTGGAGTTGTTGGACCTAGGAGTTATAAATCCAAGTGTGTCATCGTGGGGTGCACCTATTATTTTGATACAGAAGAAGGATGGGTCATGAAGACTCTGCATTGACTACTGTCAATTGAACAAGGCAATGATCAAGAACCAGTATCCATTGCCAAGAATAGACGATCTGTTTGATCAGATGAAAGGCACGACGGTGTTTTCGAAGATCGACTTGAGATCAAGGTATCACCAGTTATGGATCAAGGAGGAAGACATTCCTAAGACCTCCTTTAAGAAGAGGTTTGGACATTACAAGTTTACTGTTTTACCATTTGGATTGACAAACACCCCAGGGGTATTCATGAGCTTGATGAATAGGGTGTTCCGCGAATACTTGGAAAAGTTTGTTCAAGTATTCATTGACGATATTTTGATATATTCTCAGACAATGGAAGAACATAACGAAAATTTGCGCTTGGTACTACAGTCTCTACGAGAGAACAAATTGTTTGGGAAAATGTCTAAATTCTCATTTTATCAATCAAATATTCATTATTTAGGGCATGTCATCTCCGACAAAGGTATCATTGTGGATCCAACAAAGGTAGAGGATATTATGGAATGTCCTCCATTGACGAATGTCCCAAAAGTACGTAGTTTCATGGGTTTAGCGGGATATTATTGACGGTTCATCGAGGGTTTTTTGAAGATAGCAAATCCGATTATGGAATTGTAGAAGAAGAACAAGAAGTTTGTGTGGACCGAGAAATGTGTGGAAGCATTTCGAAGGCTCAAGGCGTTGTTGACGACAACGATGATAGCAAAAGTCCCTGACATGGACGAGGACTTATTGCTATGCACTGACACATCCAAGGAAGGCTTAGGCAGAGTCTTGATGCAAGACGATCGAGTGATCACTTACATCTAGAGAAAGTTAAGAAAGCATGAGGAGAACTAAGCGACGCACAACTTGGATTTATTAGCCATTGTGTATGCCCTGAGAGTGTGGATACACTACCTGATTGGACACAAATTCGAACTAAAAATGGACCATTGTGGTTTACAACACATTTTTACACAAAGTGACTTGAACGTGTGACAAAGGCATTGGTCGACACTACTTACCGAGTACGATTTTGAGATTACCTACATAAAAGGAACAATGAATAGAGTGGTTGATGCATTGAGTCAGAGACCACGCATATTTTCGGTGATACCTCCTCAAACGAATCTACGTGAAAAGATTCTAACTTTACAGCATGATGATAGCTGGTATAAAGAGGTTAAGGAATTTATCAGACAAAACACCATGTTGGTACCAAAATTTGAGGGATTTACTGTGGACAACGATGAATTAATGAGATATAATAACTGGATTTACATCCCACCTAACGACAAGTTGATAAATTTGATATTAAACGAAGATCATAGAGAAATGTACATGGCTCATCCAGGAGTCATGAAGATGAGTGCAGACCTTAAACCCTTATTCTTCTGGAAAGGAATGAAGGCGGACATAGTCAACTACGTGGTGAGATGTTTAGAATGTCAGCAAGTGAAGGCTGAACATAGACATCCGGCAGGATTAATACAGCCACACGCTATTCTAGAATCGAAATGGGAAGTCATTTTGATGGACTTCATTGTTGGATTGCCGCTAACGACAAGGAGGCACGACTCGATTTTTTTGCTAGTTGACACTCTGACAAAGAGTGCACATTTTATCCCTATGCGTACGATGTATCAGGCACCAGACATAGCTAGAGTTTTCATTAGCGATATTGTGAGGTTGCATGGCATGCCTAAGAGGATCATATCCGATCGAGGATCGATGTTTACAGAACGATTTTGGACTAGTTTCCAAGAGGCCTTGGGAACCCAACTTAACTTTAGTACTGCATATCACCTGTAGACAGACGGACAGACAAAAAGAACGAACCAAATCTTGGAGGACATGTTGCATATGTACGTGATGGACCAAAGGAAGCATTGGGAAGAGTTATTTCCCCTGGTATAATTTCCATACAACAACAGTTACCAAAACACCATTAAGATGGCATCATTCAAGTTTTTTTATGGGTGGCCGTGTCAGACACCTTTGAGCTGGGATCAGTTTGAGGATAGGGTCTTGGTAGGACTAGAAGCGATCCAAAAAATGGAAGATCAAATGAAAATGATAATACAAAGGATCAAGGAAGCACATGATCAACAAAAGAGTTATCCCGATGCACATCGCATTGACCATAGTTACGAAGTTGGTGATCGAGTTTTCTTGCGGGTGAAACCGCACAAGAGTTCGAACAAGTTTGGAAAGGGTGCTAAACTCTCTCCTAGGTTCATGGGGCCTTTCGAGGTTTTGGAAAGGAAGGGTCATGTGGCCTATTGCATAGCCTTTCTTGATTCTTTGAGGCGTATGCACGATGTTTTTCACGTATCTGTTTTGAGACATTATGTTAGTGATCCTACACATGTGATTGACATGAGTTCTTTGCAGGTATCGAATGAGGGTGCGCTCATGGCGGAGCCAATCCACATTTTAGACCATCGCATTCAATAGCTATGATGTCAAACAGTTGATCAGGTCAAGGTCCAGTGGGACAATTATAGTTCTCACTCGACTACCTGGGAGGACGCATATGATATGCGTGAGCAGTTTCCATTTTTTTGGTAGCTAGATATTTATATATTGTCTGATCCTTTATTTCTCTGCGCTTATATACTGTGAAACTTCGGGACGAAGTTTAAAACAAGAAGGGGTGTATGTAACATCCCTCTCCTGAGAACAAATGATTTGACTTATTCTTTGAGGACACTTGCGTGCAAGTGATCTGTTTCATTATATGATTGTGTGTTTTGCTTATGGATTATGATGATATTATGGATATGATGATATGTTATTTGATTATATGTGTATCGACAGGTGCTATTGACTGGTTTCTCCTGAGTGTGCATGACTCTTGACAGATTGAGGATGTCGACGACATCGATGGACCTCTTTGGACTCCGGATCGAGTGAGGGAGTGGAATGTTTATGGTTTGAGTATTTCTGTTAATGCATATGTGACATATTACTGGTATATTATGAGGTTTTTTATGGATCGTTGACATGTTTCGTTGATGGATGTCGGCTGACAATTGCTTGCTAATAAGACTCACATTTGGAATAAAGGGGACATGCACAAGAACCAGAGATATTGAGGGAGAGGTGTGGCAACAACCCTGCCACAACCTACTAGCACTCCCACTATGGCTCTAATTGTAGGTTAACGATTACCTAGTTCGAGAGATCCATGACGTTGTGAGGTCAGACTAAGACAGTCGCTCATGAAGATTCTAAGGGGCGCGCAATAAGGCATGGTACTTATTCCTTAGAGGCCCTTAGTCTCCCACAAGGTATCTTGACGGAGTATTGAATCCAAGGGTTAGACGTCTACAAAAATCAGTCAAAAGGCGAGTGGAACCCTTGGAGCACATAGTGCATCTTGAAGGGAATGTTGCGTAAATGAAACATGAATGAAGGCGAGTGGCACCCTTGGAGCACGTAGTGTTTCTTGAAGGACACATCGCGGTTTTTAACACTACTTAGTCAATGAATCTATGTACATAGAAAACAATATTTTTTTTGGACTTGGTCAACCTTAAAATAAATGTTGTATGAGTAAATTTTAATAATTATAAATTTTTTCCCTTAAAAACAATTTTGCTAAGCCTAGTTGAAATTAGAGCATACGTCTAAATGGGGTATAAGGACTAAAAAATAATAAATCAATTTAATAAAAGGGGGATGAAGAAAAATGCAATTTAAAATTTAAAGGAGAAAGAATTTATAAAAAAATTAATTGTTGGTTATGTGCAAAACTTGCTAATTTAGAACTTAGACAAAAAGGGGAAAATTAAATGCAAAAGGAATGTGGAACATAGAAATGAATCTAGTATAGAGAAATTTCCAATTTAGAACTCAACTAATATTTAAGAAAGGCGTCAATCATTAAGGGAATGTGAGGGAATAAAGGGACATCAAAGAATGATTTTAGGAACGCTTTTAGGTGGGTGAGGGAAATTGACAAATTAATTTAATTAATTAAATGAATTTTTGGTGCAACTAAGGGATCAGGTGAGAAGTGTACGGGGGAGAATTTTTCCTAATTAATTTTTAATAAAACTAATTTAATGTGCAAATGGAAGTGTCACTAAGAATAACTCTATAAAAGAAATGATAGAGGAGGAGAATGGATTACGAATGGGATGCGTAAGGTTATGCTGCTAGATTTTTTCTCTTGACTAATTTTTCTTGTGGGAGCTAGGATACCTAGCTCAAATAGAGAGTGGTAGATCAACCTTGCGAGGCGAGATGGGAGCTAGCTTTCTCTGGTTTGTGTGCATGGCCCCTTTGCGGCTCGGGGGATGAAGGGGAAGAAGAGTACCCCTAACGTTGGCTGAGAGGTATCGGTGAGGTCGCAACGGTTAGCAAGAAGGAGATGGACGGAGCACAAGCGTGGGACAACCACTTTGGATTCTTCGTCTTCGGTTACAATACGCATGTGTAAAAATTTTCATTGGTAGATTAGTTAAAATATTTGTATGTGGATTTAGATGTTGATGAATATTGTAATGGATTATGGCACAGTAGTTGGTAATTTCAATTGAGATTGTTCTATTCAATGAAATAAAAAAATTGTTCAGTTTATTTAAGAAAGATTTATGGTTATGACTGGATGTATAACAATCGTTGCCATGGGTGGCTTCTCGCATGACCTTCTTAATCCTTACTGCAACCCTTCTGCCCAAGATGTTTCAGTCAGTACACTCATCGATTTATTGATGGGTGTGACTGGATTGCATTCGCTGCCTCTGAGACCTTGCATTGTTTTCTCTCTTTTTAGATGTGATTAAACCCTTGTGTTCTGCGCAAAAGTTTGCCTAGCATCGGAGCATGCTATCTCTGCGATTTGGATTGTATTTTTCCTTGCTTTCTTTATGTGGATTAAACCTCTGTGACTTGAGCAAATTCGCCCAACATGGGAGCATGTTGTCTCTGCGATTTGCACTGTATTTTCTTGGCTTCTTTATGTGGATTAAACCCCCTCGATTTGAGAAAATTCACCCAGCATGGGAGCATGTTATCTCTACGATTTGCACTGTATTTTCTTTGCCTTCTTTATGTGGATTAAACCCCTACGATTTGAGCAAATTCGCCCAACATGGGAGAATGTTGTCTCTGCGATTTGCATTGGAATTTCTTTTCTTTCTTTATGTGGATTAAACCCCTGCGTTTGAGAAAATTTTCCCAGAATGGGAGCATGTTGTCTCTGCGAATTGCATTGTAATTTCTTTGCCTTCCTTATGTGGATTAAATCCCTGTCATTTGAGCCAATTCGCCCAGCTTGGGATCATGTTGCCTCTGCATTTTTCCATTGTTTTCTCTGCGCACTGCCACTCTGTTCTCTACATGGGTTGTCCCTGTGCCACACATTTACTCTCCCTTGCCAGGAGATGGTCTCATAAATGATTTATGATGTGTCCTTTTCCACTTAACACTTTTTATTTCTTTTAATGAATGCTCAATTTTTAGTTGTCTGCTTGTTATCTTCCCTTAATGAATGATTTTCATTAACATTGGGGCAAGTGTTAATTAACAGTTATTATCAAATGATTTTAATAAAGGTTCCTTTAGTTTATTGAGTCCTTAAAATATTTAATTAATGGATGGTTAGGTGGGACCCCTTTAGTTTTAATGAGTCCCTTAAATTGATTTAATTAATGGATAAATAGGCATGAATCCATTAGTTTAATGAGTTCTCTAAATGATTCAATTAATGGATATTGGGTATGCTTCCCTTAGTTTTTAAGGAGTTCTTTTTAAATGATCTAAATGATGGATTATCAATCCTTATGTGCGCCAATAAAGGTATGAATGAACATGGATTATCAATCTTTATGTGTGTCAATAAAACATAGGAATGAACATGGATTATCAATCCTTATGTGCGTCAATAAATGTATGAATGAACATGGATTATCAATCCTTATTTGCGTCAATAAATGTATTAATGAACATGGATTAACAATCTTATTTGTGTCAATAAATGTATGAATGAATGATGGACTAACCACCTTTACCTTGCGTCGATGAATAGCTTGATTGATATTAGAATGCTTCGTTTTCGATTCCATATAATGTATGATAGTTAAGGATTTTTGGACTTGTTGCACAATGAGTTTTATGTCATGTACGATGGTGTAGAATTGCTTATCTTGTGCTTTGGATGATGTTGATGAATAAGCGTTTGGATTGCTTGTGCCATGAACTAAGTTGGGGCGTAAATTGTTTACGCCTTAGTTATCTAACACGCTTGTCACAATGTTACTATATGATTCCTGGTGAATGATTAATTGCGCGCATTGATTCGACATGCGAATTATGTAAATCCGGAAATTAGATCATGTGCTTACCTTGATTATGATGTTGATTAGTGTAATTTGATGATTGATTTAATCGCACGCCTGGAAGCCAAGTAGATTTTGTTTTCTCCTTAAAAATTAAATAAGTAGATTATTGCGCCTTGACTTATGTCATTGCTAGATGGATTTAGTATTTAAGTTCTCTTGTGCCATGGAATTTTATGTTACATGTGTTGGGTTATTAGAATGTTATTGCGCCTTGATGATCGTTGATGATGTTATTTAGCTTAGTCGGCTTGGACTTGATTGTGTCGGGTGGGATGTAGACACCTCCTTGTTCCTCAGAACAATCGCCAGCCTTGAGACCTTAAATGGTTAAAATCAATTGGAACCTGGGCTTGAGCGTTGCTTATGTGTCCTGGAGGTCCTAACCATGCAAGGTAGGTTGGGCGGGTAGCATATTATGTGATTCTTGTGATTATCCTTATGATCTCGATGATGCGTTATGTTATCGTATATTTTTGTGATATCTGATGATGGTCCTTATTAGATGCGTTGAATGTTTAAGATTTGTACTATTATGCATCGTTATTAATGGTAGAATGCAATGATGTTGGGATGTTGTGATTTAATATGTTAATACATTGACGTGCGTTTCATGGTTCATGATGACGGGGTGTCGACAATGTGTCATATTGGATTATTAATGCATTATCATTGTTTCGTTAATATATGTGATTGATGTGTCGATGATGTTGACTATTTATTATGATTTTTTAATTTTCCTATCACAGCTTTAAAAGAAAAAAAAATTGACCTGTTGTCGTAGCGACATGGGCCATTACAATGAGGAACAAACATTATATTCTAATGAGTCACGAAGATGAGTGCAGACCTTAAACCCTTATTCTTCTAGAAAGGAATGAAGGTGGACATAGTCAACTACGTGGCAAGATGTCTAGAATGTCAGCAAGTGAAGGCTGAATATAGACATCCGGCAGGATTAATACAGCCACACGCTATTACAGAATCGAAATGGGAGGTCATTTTGATGGACTTCATTGTTGGATTGCCGCTAATGACAAGGAGGCACGACTCGATTTTTTTTCTAGTTGACACTTTGACGAAGAGTGCACATTTTATCCCTATTTGTACGATGTATCAAGCACCAGACATAGCTAGAGTTTTCATTAGCGATATTATGAGGCTGCATGGCGTGCCTAAGAGGATCATATCCGATCGAGGATAAGTGTTTACAAAATGATTTTGGACTAGTTTCCAAGAGGCCTTGGGAACCCAACTTAACTTTAGTACCGCATATTACCCGTAGACAAATGGGAAAGCAAAAAGAACGAACCAAATCTTGGAGGACATGTTGCATATGTACATGATGGACCAAAGGAAGCGTTGGGAAGAGTTCTTTCCCCTGGTATAATTTCCATACAACAACAGTTACCAAAGAACCATTAATATGGCATCATTCGAGTTTCTTTACGTGCGACCGTGTCAGACGCCTTTGAGTTGGGATCGGTTTGAGGATAGGGTCTTGGTAGGACTAGAAGCGATCCAAAAAATGTTAGGTCAAATGAAAACGATAAAACAAAGGATCAAGGAAGTGCNGAAAGGGTGCTAAAATATCTCCTAGGTTCGTGGGGCCTTTCGAGGTTGTAGAAAGGAAGGGGCCTGTGGCCTATTGACTAGCCTTGCCTAATTATTTGAGGCGTATGCACGATGTTTTTCACGTATCTGTTTTGAGACATTATGTTAGTGATCCTACACATGTGATTGACATGAGTTCTTTGCAGGTATCGGATGAGGGTGCGCTCACGGCGGAGCCAATCCACATTATAGACCATCGCATTCAACAGCTACGATGTTGAACAGTCGATCAGGTCAAGGTCCAGTGGGACAATTATAGTTCTCACTCGACTACCTGGGAGGACGCATATGATATGCGTGAGAAATTTCCATTTTTTTTTGGTAGCTAGATATTTAGATATTGTATGATCCTTTATTTCTCTGCGCTTATATACTGTGAAACTTCAGGACGAAGTTTAAAATATGAGGGGGTGTATGCAACATCCCTCTCTTGAGCACAAATGATTTGACTTATTCTTTTAGGACACTTGCGTACAAGTGATCCGGTTCATTATATGATTGTGTGTTTTGCTTATGGATTATGATGATATTATGGATATGATGATATGTTATTTGATTATATGTGTATTGACAGGTGCTATTGACTGGTTTCTCTTGAGTGTGCATGACTCTTGATAGATTGAGGATGTCGATGGCATCGATGGACCTCTTTGGACTCCGAATCGAGTCAGTGAGTGGAATGTTTATGGTTTGAGTATTTCTGTTAATGCATATGTGACATATGACTGGTATATTATGAGGGATTTTATGGACCCTTGACATGTTTCGTTGATGGATGCAGGCTGACGATTGCTTGCTAATAAGACTCACATTTGGAGTAAAGGGGACATGCATGAGAACCAAAGATATTGAGGGAGAGGTGTGGCAACAACCCTGCCACAACCTACTAGCACTCCCACTGTGGCTCTAACTATAGGTTAACTATTACTTAGTTCGAGAGATCCACGATGTCGTGAGGTCAGACTAAGACAGTCACTCACAAAGATTCTAAGGGGCGCGCAATAAGGCATGGTACTTATTCCTTAGAGGCCCTTAGTCTCCCACAAGGTATCTTGATGGAGTATTGAATCCAAGGGTTAGACGTCTACAAAAATCAGTCAAAAGGCGAGTGGAACCCTTGGAGCACGTAGTGCATCTTGAAGGGAATGTTGCGTAAATGAAACATGAATGAAGGTGAGTGGCACCCTTGGAGCACGTAGTTTTTCTTGAAGGACACATCACAGTTTTTAACACTAGTTAGTCAATGAACCTATGTACGTAGAAAACAATATTTTTTTGGACTTGGTCAACCTTAAAATAAATGTTGTATGAGTAAATTTTAATAATTATAAAAATTTTCCCTTAAAAACAATTTTGCTAAGCCTAGTTGAAATTAGAGCATAGGTCTAAATGGGGTATAAGGACTAAAAAATAATAAATCAATTTAATAAAAGGGGGATGAAGAAAAAAACAATTTAAAATTTAAAGGAGAAAGAATTTATAAAAAAATTAATTGTTGGTTATGTGCAAAACTTGTTAATTTAGAACTTAGACAAAAAGGGGAAAATTAAATGCAAAAGGAATGTGGAACATAGAAAGGAATCTAGTATAGAGAAATTTCCAATTTAGAACTCAACTAATATTTAAGAAAGGCGTCAGTCATGAAGGGAATGTGAGGGAATAAAGGGACATCAAGGAATGATTTTGGGAACGCTTTTAGGTGGGTGAGGGAAATTGACAAATTAATTTAATTAATTAAATGAATTTCTGGTGCAACTAAGGGATCGGGTGACAAGTGTACGGGGGATAATTTTTCCTAATTAATTTTTAATAAAACAAATTTAATGTGCAAATGGAAGTGTCACTAAGAAGAACTCTATAAAAGAAATGATAGAGGAGGAGAATGGATCACGAATGGTATGTGTAACGTTATGCTACCATATTTTTTCTCTTGACTGATTTTTCTTGTGGGAGCTGGGATACCCAGCTCGAATAGAGAGTGGCAGCTCAACCTTATGAGGAAATATGGGATCTAGCTTTCTCTGGTTTGTGTGCATGGCCAGTTTGCGGCTTAGGGGATGAAGGGGAAGAAGAGTACCCCTAACATTGGCTTGGAGGTATCGGTGAGGTCGCAATGGTTAGAAAGAAGGAGATGGAAGGAGCGCAAGCGTGGGACAACCACTTTGGATTCTTTGTCTTCGGTTACAGTACGCATGTGTAAAAATTTTCATTGGTAGATTAGTTAAAATATTTGTATGTGGATTTAGATGTTGATGAATATTGTAATGGATTCTGGCACGGTAGTTGGTAATTTCAATTGAGATTGTTCTGTTCAATAAAATAAAAATTTGTTCAGTTTATTTAAGAAAGATTTATGGTTATGATTGCATGTATAACAATCGCTGCCATGGGTGGCTTCTCGCATGACCTTCTTAATCCTTACTGCAACCCTTCTGCCCAAGATGTTTCAGTCCGTACACTCATCGATTTATTGACTGGTGTGACTGGATTGCATTCGCTACCTCTGAGACCTTGTATTGTTTTCTCTCTTTCTAGATGTGATTAAACCCTTGTGTTCTGCACAAAAATTTGCCCAACATCGGAGCATGCTATCTCTGCGATTTTCGTTGTATTTTTCCTTTCTTTCTTTATGTGGATTAAACCTCTGCGACTTGAGCAAATTTGCCCAGCATGGGAACATGCTATCTCTGCAATTTGCATCGTATTTTCCTTGCTTTCTTTATGTGGATTAAACCTTTGCGATTTGAGCAAATTCGCCCAACATGGGAGCATGTTGTCTTTGCGATTTGCACTATATTTTCTTGCCTTCTTTATGTGGATTAAACCCCTTCGATTTGAGAAAATTCACCCAGCATGGGAAAATGTTATCTCTGCGATTTTCACGTATTTTCTTTGCCTTCTTTATGTGGATTAAACCCCTACTATTTGAGCAAATTTGCCCAACATGGGAGCATGTTGTCTGTACGATTTGCATTGTAATTTCTTTTCTTTCTTTATGTGGATTAAACCCCTGCATTTGAGAAAATTTGCCCAACATGGGAGCATGTTGTCTCTGCTAATTGCATTGTAATTTCTCTATCTTCCTTATGTGGATTAAATCCCTGTCACTTGAGCCAATTCGCCTAGCTTGGGAGCATGTTGCCTTTGCGTTTTTCCATTGTTTTCTTTGCGCACTGCCACTCTTTTCTCTGCATGGATTGTCCCTGTGCCACACATTTACTCTCTCTTAGTGCTCTGCGCATTGCCAGGAGATGGTCTCATAGATGATTTATGATGTGTCCTTTTCCACTTAACACTTTTTATTTCTTTTAATGAATGCTCAATTTTTAGTTGTCTGCTTGTTATCTTCCCTTAATGAATGATTTTCATTAACATTGGGGCAAGTGTTAATTAACAGTTATTATCAAATGCTTTTAATAAAGGTTCCTTTAGTTTATTGAATCCTTAAAATATTTAATTAATGGATGGTTAGGTGGGACCCCTTTAGTTTTAATGAGTCTTTTAAATTGATTTAATTAATGGATAAATAGGCGTGAATCCATTAGTTTAATGAGTTCTCTAAATGATTCAATTAATAGATATTGGGTATGCTTCCCTTAGTTTTTGAGTTCTTTTTAAATGATCTAAATGATGGATTATCAATCCTTATGTGCGCCAATAAAGGTATGAATGAACATGGATTATCAATCTTTATGTGTGTCAATAAAACGTAGGAATGAACATGGATTATCAATCCTTATGTGTGTCAATAGATGTATGAATGAACATGGATTATCAATCCTTATTTGCGTCAATAAATGTATTAATGAACATGGATTAACAATCTTATTTTCGTCAATAAATGTATGAATGAACGATGGACTAACCACCTTTACCTTGCATCGATGAATAACTTGATTGATATTAGAATGCTTCGTTTTTTATTCCATATAATGTTTTGATTCCATATAATGTATGATAGTTATGGATTTTTGGACTTGTTGCGCAATGGGTTTTATGTCATGTATGATGGTGTAGAATTGCTTATCTTGCGCTTTGGATGATGTTGATGAATAAGCGTTTGGATTGCTTGTGCCATGAACNTATGGATTTTTGGACTTGTTGCGCAATGGGTTTTATGTCATGTATGATGGTGTAGAATTGCTTATCTTGCGCTTTGGATGATGTTGATGAATAAGCGTTTGGATTGCTTGTGCCATGAACTAAGTTGGGGCGTAAATTGTTTACGCCTTAGTTATCTAACACGCTTGTCACAATGTTACTGTATGATTCCTGGTGAATGATTAATTGCGCGCATTGATTCGACATGCGAATTATGTAAATCCGGAAATTAGATCATGTGCTTACCTTGATTATGATGTTGATTAGTGTAATTTGATGATTGATTTAATCGCACACCTGGAAGCCAAGTAGATTTTGTTTGCGCCTTAAAAATTAAATAAGTAGATTATTGTGCCTTGACTTATGTCATTGCTAGATGGATTTAGTATTTAAGTTCTCTTGCGCCATGGAATTTTATGTTACATGTGTTGGGTTATTAGAATGTTATTGCGCCTTGATGATCGTTGATGATGTTATTTAGCTTAGTCGGCTTGGACTTGATTGTGTCAGGTGGGATGTAGACACCTCCTTGTTCCTCAGAGCAATCGCCAGCCTTGAGACCTTAAATGGTTAAAATCAATTGGAACCTGGGCTTGAGCATTGCTTATGTGTCCTGGAGGTCCTAACCATGCAAGGTAGGTTGGGCGGGTAGCATATTATGTGATTCTTGTGATTATCCTTATGATCCCGATGATGCATATGTTATCGTATATTTTTGTGATATCTGATGATGGTCTTTATTAGATGCGTTGAATGTTTAAGATTTGTACTATTATGCATCATTATTAATGGTAGAATGAAATGATATTGGGATGTTGTGATTTAATATGTTAATACATTGACGTGTGTGTCATGGTTCATGATGACGAGGTGTCGACAATGTGTCGTATTGGATTATTAATGCATTATCATTGTTTCGTTAATATATGTGATTGATGTGTCGTCGATGTTGACTATTTATTATGATTTTTTAATTTTCCTATCATAGCTTTAAAAGAAAAAAAAATGGACCTGTTGTACGTCACTTGGTTGTCGTAGCGGCGTGGGCCGTTACAATGAGGAACAACCATTATATTCTAATTTAATCTATTATCATTGAAAAACAAACCAACATAGATTTATTTGAACTCCAAATCTATTAGATATGGAGATGAATCAAAAAGAAATTGAGATGCCGATCCTCTTCATGCTTAAAATATATCCAATTAAGATAGACCTACATTATTGTGTATGTATGTATATTAATACTCGATATTCTTTTCTTAATTTTTGTGTTTACATTATATTTTGATATTAATTGAAATGCAACGACTCATTTATGTTGGATTGTAATTGTTTTTAATTATTTTTAAATATTATGTGGGGTCTACTTATATAAGAATTACACATCTTACTCATACTAAATTTCATACATCCTCTTACATTAAGTTGTGAAATGCACTTTACTTATTTGAATGCAATAAAATAATATTTCATATAATTTAAGTAAATAAAAAAATATCTATACACAACTTACATAAAAACTTATGAAATTAATGTTAAAAAAAATTATATTAAAAATATAAACTTATACCTTTTATAAATCCAAAATAAATTAACTTTTATAATTTTGTACGGTTAATTAATCGAAAGTAAACAAATTAACTTTTATAATTTCTATCTTCTCAATTGAAAAATTGAAAATATGAGTAATAATTTACTAAATTATAAATATCAAAAGTATATAAATTGTACAATTAAACTAAAAAATATAATTTTGGTACAAAATTAATGGATAATTTTTAAATATAAAAATAGATAAATTTTAAAATTAATCCATAAATCACAATTTACTCAATTTTTTTTAAATATGTATTAAAATTAAATCGAAAAGTATATAAATTTTACACTTAAATTAAATAATATAACTTTGATGCAAAGTTAATAGATAATTTTTAAATATAAAATAGGTAAACATTAAAATTGAATCCATAAACCTTAATTTTTTCAAAATTTATTAAATATATTTTAAAATTAAATAAAAATAAAAATAAATAACATAACACATGGTCAAAAGTTATTATATAAATTTTAAAATTGAATCTATTATTTGGATCTTTATAAATAACTAATCAAATGTAACAAATGATAACTTCGAAAATTAATAATGACGAAATATTACATTACAATGATATTGATTCTTATTTTAAGAATAAAAATGAAATATTATTATAAATTTTAATTTAGTAATTTTATATTTATATTTTTTGGATTTTTAGTTAGAAAAAAAATGAAATGTTATTATGATTTTAATGGTTATATTTACATTTTTATTTATCATTATTGTGTTCTTTTTCATGGGACTTATGGGATTCACGATGTTAATGCCAACCAACCATCCCATCTTTATTAGAATCTTAGATAACCTCAAATGCATGATGGTGGATTTTGCATGAAAAAATTGAGGGTTATAGTCTTAGTCCGTAAGATTCAACCTTGTGTTGAGCAAGTGCGATTCTACCTAGTTACTAATCCCCCCAATTGGTTCACACACAAAAAACGTGATTTTTCTCATTATTTTACACATGTTGTAAATTATTTTATTTACCATGAATCAAATACAAAATAAAACATATTTACATTATTCTTTTGTAGGGAATCAATATTCTCCATAGAAACCTTGTGATATGTTGTAGGGTAAACCCAACACCCAATGTCTAGCTCTTTCCCACATTATGAACATAGCAACCACTTCTCCAAATTCAATCCCAACTCCCATACTTAATGTTAATAATGACATTTTTTAATCCAAATGACTTAGCAATCCCACCTTGATATTATTACGCATACCACTATTGCCTTCTCCCATTGGTGTTTTCTTTTCATTGCACGGATTTAAAGGACACCCCTGTAAGCACTTATTCTTTTGAAATGAAGCTACACTGAAAGTAGAAAATTGTGTCCCTATTGGGATTGGGCCACATAATCTATTAAATGAAACATCAAAAACCGCCAACATTGACAATTTAGAGAGCTCTTGAGGAATCTCTCCAGTCAAATTATTTTTGGCCAAGTCCAATTGTTCCAGAGTAGATATCTCACTGAGTGATGCAGGTATCTGCCCTTCCAACTAGTTCTTAGATAAATTCAACAATCACAGGCTGCTTACACTCCCTATGGTTGTAGAGATTTCTCTTGTAAAATTATTTCTTGACAAGTCAATTATTGTGTTTGTTGCAAGCACATATGTGAGAGTATACTCAATTATTTTAATGATAATGGAAAATGGCACTGAGATTGGTAGTTCAATCTCATCATTAAAATTTGAAGATTCTTTGATTGTAAATCCCCAGAGTCTCTGAAGATGAGAGGGTATTCCTCCATTGAATTTATTGTTGGATAAATCCAACACCTGCAACTAGGTGAGATTTGTGATCAATTGAGGAATACCACCATGAAAATTATTATAACTGATACTTAACACTCTTAAGTTTTGAAAATTTCCAATGTACCCAAAGAGCTCACCTTCTAAGTGATTTTTCCTTAAATGCAACAATTCACATGTGACCAAAAACTCTGGCAAAGTCCCAAAACAATAGTTAAAGTGAGCTGAAAAGTAATGCAAAGAAAGTAAGAAGTCTATATTGCCAAGATCTCCACTAAATGAGCTTTTTGATAAAAGTAAACTATCAATAGAAATAAACCCATTAATACTATTAGGAATAGTTCCAGAAATATTGTTATAAAATATATTTATAAAAATAAGATCTTTGAGCTTTCCTATGGCTTTAGGAATGTGTCCATTGAAATTGTTTTTTTGATAAATACCTTCTTTGAATTTTGAGTTGTCCAGTTGCCCAACCTTCCAGATGGATCGCTTATGATATGCTTCGCTTATGATATGCTTTTCAAAGGAGAGAAGAGCGTCCAAGTCCCTTTCATGGTCACCTTCGTCCAACGCATTCCGTTCATTCCAAACAAAATCTTCAGATTCATAATGGAGATGATTATCATATAAATCATCTTCCAATGAGTTCTAGCTTGAATGATTAAT
>SNQJ01S0023005.1:0-15703 GCA_010110895.2 Picea sitchensis | reverse complement strand
AGGGGGCATCTGTTATCACTGAAATTTTGTCTGCACATGGCGACAAGAACTCAGCATCGTCAAAAGAGTAATGAAGTCATTCATAGACTTGAATTAATACCACATCATTCAAAAAGGTCAAAAACTATACAAAGTAGTGAAAAATTGAAGAGCGCTTTATAGAAGTTGGGCGCGTGCACACATGTGCGGAACAGGGATGTATAAAGCGCGCATAGGCGCACGATGCGTGACTGTTAGTGCAAAAAGTCGCGCACCTGCTAAATGGTGCATTTATGAATGTGGTCGGCCTCCCAACCACTTCTGGTTCAACTCCCAAGCCGATTTGACCTCCAAATCCGGCCTGAATCCGAATGGTGGGCTGGTCAAAGACCTAATAATGCCCTAAATATCCTCTTTTCACACTACAAAGGAGTTACACAATAACCCAATGCAATGCTATAAAAAGCCATGAATGCACCTAATTTTCTCAAGGAATTTCATGTAATTTTATGCTGCCTATATTGTTTTAAGGAATCCATCCTTGAAAAGAGCACATTGGCACCATTTCATTGAGCAATCCACCTCTCCATTAAGTGGATTTGCAAGGAGTTCTTTCATCACCATTTTCATTTTTCTTGTTGTAAGGAGAGAAAGCTTGTGAGGGTCCAAGAGCCTTCCCTTGGAGGAAGAAGGGATTCATAGTCCCCTTTCTTCTTGGTGCTTTGATTTCATCAACAGATCAGCCTAAAAACATTGGTGACATGGGTATTTTTGTGTTTGTTATCTCTATGTCCCTTTGCTTATGATTTTAGTTTGTATTAGTTTAATTCTTGCTTTTAGTTTTGTTTTTCTTTCTCTAACTCTTTCCTCTACAGCTGTCATGCTCAGCAAGACCCAAATGGGCATGTAAGCACCTCTTATTTGCGCACCAAGGTGACGAAAAGGGTGCAACAGGTTGTGATACAACATGGTCTAAAGGCGCATCACCCCCCAAAAGAGGAGTGGGATCAGTCGAAGATTGCATCGACATGACCACTTTCTCAACCACTAGCTAAATAGGTTGTGAGGAAACCTTAGAAGACTCAGAATCAGAAGAGATTGCAGACAAAGACTAAAATCTATGTGCCTCTGGAATACCAAGGCACAGATGAGTAAGGTGATATCCCTTGCAAATATTACAAGGGAACTTAGGATTATGTCTTATCTATCTAGGTTTCTCTACAGAATCAATGCCCCTAGCATGACTAGCAGTGGTTGGTTTCTTGTCCTTAACATGACTCGAGGAGTTTGTTGACATATCACTCATATGACTTGCATTCACTAGACTCGTGCCCCCAACATGACTTGCAGTGGTTGGTTGCACATCTCCAACATGAGTTGCAGAGGTTGGTGATGGGTTGACAACATGACTCATAGAAACTACAGACCTACCGCCAGTATGACTAGCAGTGACTGGAATTTTTCCCCCAACATGACTTGCAGAGGCTGGGTGCTTGCTCCCAGCATGACTTGTATAAGTTGGGTGTTGGTCTTCAACATGACTTATAGGGGTTGATGACCTATCTCCGGCATGACTCATAAAGGTTGGTGATTTCTTCTTCTTATTCTTCCTCTTTCTATTTCATTTAGACTTCCGGTTACTAGTAGATAGACTTTCATGAGAGAAGGAAGAAGGAGGAGGATAATAATTTTTTGATGAAGGAGAATCAACATGATTCCCATGACATAATGTGCTTAAATGAGAAGCGTCAAGAGCATTCGGGACATTTGGAATGGTACCAAACCAAACCGGTAGTCCCACATTCAATGTGGGAATGTACAAAGTGTCCATCAAAGGGACACCGACGTTTTTGAAGAAAGGAAAAGCACAAGAATCCCCTTGCAAATGGGTTCCTTGGTTGGTATTGTTGGGAAATTTTTCCATGAATATCTTATGCACAGGTTCCTCCCTTGCAAGATTGTTCAAGTCCATAAAAGTTTCACACACTAACTCTGGTAAATCAATGCTATAAAAATACATGCCTATAAGGAGGCGTCTCCATGTTTCTAAGCAGAAGACCCAAAAGTCCTCATGATCGACGGAGTGGGTAGTCTACCACCTTAGGTAAGAAACCCAAATCAATGACCGACTAACTCACTATGGAAAACTAAGGAGAAAAGAGCACACCACTAATATGAAAATCCTAAAAAGATACAATCCAAACAAACGACCATTTTGAATGCTTCCAACCCAGGGAGATGAAGTCATGATCATCCAAAGCATTCACAAAGGAAAACGACTGGCCAGGAGAAGCAGTTACCCAGACCTCCGACTAACGGTCCCTTTGGGTGTTTCCTAGAGAATACAGAGTCTGCCTCGGGTACCGCGATACACCCCTCATAGTCACTTGTGTGTCAACCTAAATAATGGCAACTAGGCCACCAACTTGTAATCAACAACCAGGGCAGTATAGTTGACATCCGAGCGAGTGTATGGGCAGGGTTACTAAGCCTTTACTAAGCCTGAATATCCTCCTGAGGCATGAAACACAATAGGGACAGAATCACTCTTAAAGTACCTTGGATGGATCCAAGTGTCTCAAAGGTCAGACACAAGTCGAGCAAGTAACGCTAAAGGATTCACTCCCAATACAAACTCTCCCAAACGCTTTGACGGGATCAGGAGTGGATATCTCCATCACTGTCCTCCATGCGGCCTCGTGTTTGACTCATGTATTAGAGGAGCTTTGCGGATTGAGTAATTACAAGGTGGATTTTTCACACCCTAGCACATATATCTCAATTAAGTTTTGGTTGGCCTTGGAGATTTTAACTCTCCACACCTAATCCAAGGCCCTAACCTAAGCTATTGGTGAACCCTATAAAAAGTGTTACTAATATATTTTAGATTAGCGTGTTCATTTTAGGGGTTTTTCTTACTCAAGGAATGAAAGTGCAACTTATGTTGTTTGAGACTCTTGCAAAAATTAAACTTATTAGAACACTGGAAAAGAAGACTTTACACTAATTCTACAAATGAAAAACAACTTCAAGCAAAAAGCATGAACAAAAAATGCAATCTTTTCTCCTTTCTATGCAAAATGCACTATGCAACTTTCAAGTGAAACAAAAAAGAAAAATGAAAGTATTTTCTTTCTTATTTTTCTTTTGAAATGCTTTCAAGATGAGAAGAAAACACAACCCTATGCTAATTTATTTTTATTTTTCAAATAACAATGCAAAACAAATGCAAAGAAAGAAAGAGACCTAAAAAACTGGATTTTTTTTTTCTCCCAATCAAAGCAGAACTCACAAAAGATGCTAAAAGAAACTGCATATATATTTTTTTTAAATGCAACTCATTTTTCTTAAAAATTCAAGCTAAAAATAAGCCAAAAAAGCTAGGAAACACAGAGAGACAAGAGGATTTATTTTTTATTTCATGAACAATCTGATTTTGCAAACTGTCTAAACCCCCCAAAATAGAAGATTCTGGAACTCGGGACGACCTGGGAACCACAAGTTTCCTGTAGGAAAAGGAAAATATTTTGAAACAATTCTCCAAAACAACAGAGATGCATGGTGTGCACGTCCAACTTACATATGTACACGGGTTTTGTATAATGCGGGACATGTATGTACATGTGTTGTACAAAGAGAAGGACACTACACCTTTGCAAATTTTCAAAAAGAAAAAGTTTGGACAAACAACTTGGGCAAGGGAAGCTGGTAGGCACCTGGAAGGTGACCAGAGACCCAAATTGACTCAGAATACTCAGAAAACTCAAAAATACACTGAAAATCACATCAAACCAAGATCTTCCATTAAGACCCTAAAGAGACTCCCAGTGGAGTCGCAAATTTAGCTAGCGGGGAAAATCCCCTTATTACTATACTGGGTCAAGCTACATGTAGGGCACTAACTTCCCTTAAAAGACAGTTCTATTCCTAAGCTACCCCAAAATTATCTAAACTAAAAGAAAAGAAAGAGGAAAGAAGATCAGTAAGTGTACCTTTGATCCTAACGTCTGGCGTAGACCTCTTTCGCCTTTGTAGCTTCCTAGATTGTGAGTCTCCTCCCAAAGTTGACCTGCAAAAGCTTAGAAAAACAATTCTACAAAATACAATCTCTACTTGTTACTTTCAATATCCAGATATAGACATAGATGCATTAATTAATAAAAGCATAAACACACAATGTATTGGGATAGGAAAGAACTCTTTTATTCAATATGAAGATCAGAAAGATTACAACCGTCTTATCCACAAACGCTCTGCGAACTCGGTCCGAGCTCCTCTAATGTTTCTCCAAGTGCATCATTCCCATGATTACCTCTCACAACCAACTAATGTCTTGGGAAAAGGGAAAGGATTGTATAATGAGAAAGGGTTGGAGGGGAATGTTGAGGCCAAATCTCAGAAAGGGATGCAAAACTTGTGCTAAGAAGGGGAAGGGATTTTGGCATAGTTTACTTGTTCTCTTCCTTGTTGTTGTAAATGGGACCCCGAGACCTCTTTTTATATGAGAAAAAGATACTTAATCGGTTTGGGGATGGGCTACAAGGGGTAAAAAGGTTAGGAAACTGACTATAGCCCGTAAACTCCACCGAATTCCTTGCAATTTTATATTTTTTACAATTTTTGGAGGTAAACGTGGGCTGAATAGTATGCATCTCACGTATGTAAGCAGGCTAACTAGTATTAATCTCACATGTGTACGCGGGCTATAGTTCAGCAAGGCGCATACATGTTCCAAAACATGGTTTTTTAAGAGAGAGCCTCAAAAGTAAATTGGCAAAATAAGTAAGTGGAAAGGCCAATGCCATGTATGCATAGGTAGGGCATTTTTGGGCTATAACGGTTAGGATTGGATATGCATTGGTTATGATGGGTATATTCCTGTGAATATATATGCTTTCTTCATGTTTATCATATGATGATTTACATTATGATATTTTATGATTAGATATGCATTGGTTATGATGAGTCTATTCCTGTAAATAGATATGCTTGCTTCAAGTTTATCATATGATGATTTACATTATGATCTGTTAGGATTGGATATGCATTGGTTATGATGAGTCTATGCCTATCTTGTTGGGCGATCAATTGGAGGTAAACTACTTACATTGTCGTTATGGGATTTGCATCATCTATCTATATAATTGAATCTCCTACCCCTGCCTCTATTCCAACCACCCAGGCGTAAGGAGTTAAGAATGATTGATACTTTAACAAAGTATTGGTCAAGAGAAAAAATAAAGGTTGTCATTCCTATCCTATATTTTCATGATATTATTGCATTTACAACAGTGTTGCAATTAAATCTCATTACAAAAACAATGAAATTAAAGAATATATTATTATCATAGTGTCTAACAAACCATTCCTTATGTAAATTTTGCAGGTATATGTTAATGTGAGCTATAATGGGCAAGGAATGAATGAATTCATACATCAAAGAACATTATCCATTATTCAACAATTGCATGTGCACTTCCTCTCTGCATGTACAGTTCCTCTCTGAGAAGCATAGCTCGTAGCTCACCTGACATGTGCACTTCCTCTCTGCATGTGCACTTCCTCTCTCATAAGCATAGCTCGTATCTCACCCAGCAAGTTAGAAAGGTCATGCACAGGTACAAGGAGAGAAACATGTAGAAGAGTGACAACAAATAACCTTCAACAACATTTATGGGAAACAAATTTGTGATGCAGATGAGGGCAGTGCCTGTAAAGAAGGAGGTATATGAGTGTAAGTGGCAATATAACAGTGTAAGCGGTGAGCTTCAAGAATGAGGCAGAGGCAGTGACCTCCATACATGACAGCATGTTAATTCACCTCTATTCAATCAGTATACATGAATTTAATGACCTGCAAAATTGATATAATGACATGTAGATGTCGTACCTCAGGAAAAGCTTATTATTATGTAATCTAAGTTGGGGAAAATGCTTTTGTGTCAGAGTCTATTTAATGACCTCACAAAGATCTTATTATGTAAGATTGAAAAAAATACATTGTGTAGGAGCTCAAAAAACAAAATAGAGCTTATTATGTAAGATTGAAAAAAATACATTGTCTAGGAGTTTGAAAAACATTGGGAATAGAGAAGCGTTGAATAAGACTTCAAATATATTATCCAATGAGATTACAAATAATAGACTTTTTTTATTATATAAAAAACAAAATTTTGAGTTTGTTATGTCAAACATATTGGGAAAAACTATCTAGTCAAACTTCAAACTAATATGAAATCAATGCCAAATGGAATGTCGTCAAACTTAAAACTAATACGAATTCAATGCCAAATGAAATTCCATAGTCCCTCGCTTCCCTTTGGCAGGGACTAATAAGGATATTATTATATCAACTTAAAAACTTTATAGTATGATAAAAAATCCTTAAATATTTGAATTATTATGATTTTATTAGGAGATAAATATTTTGTGTTCCTATATTATTTTATTAAATAATGAAAGACTTATATTCATATTCATTTTTATTAAATAATGAAATATTTTCATTTATATTTATAGAGGATGTTACACATAGATTATCTACATTTTAATGATTGTTTCAAAATAAGTATTATTGCTAATTATTGTTTAATTTAAGTAGCTAGTAATAAGACTAATAATAATGAGAGATTTATTAAATAATTTAAATCATTATTTTATAAAGTTTTTATGAAAATGAAAACTATTTTTTTTTTAAATTTATAACATATACTTTCATTAAATTTTAATTTTAAAATATTTATAATATTATCAAATTTATTAATTTATAAAAACTATAAAAGATTTAGAAAATTTTCTACTAATCATTTTTACCATAAAAAGTTTAATTTAATAAAATAAAATTTAAAATATTAATTTTAATAAAACTTTATTTTAATTAAAAATTTAAAAACATATTTTAAAAAAATTCTATTAAAAATAAATCAAATGTAAATAAAATAAAATATTCTCTCTTTAATGTTATTGCTTCACAAATTTATATGAATGTCGTTGAATTGATATATATATATATATATATATATATAACTTTGAAGGACGTTTAGGTTTCAAATAGAGAGAAATGGATCATAAAATAAATGCTCTCGTGATGATGCTGTTGTTGGCAGCCTCTCTTGTTGCTGCAACAACTATTAATCATTCAAGCTAGAACTCATTGGAAGATGATTTATATGATAATCATCTCCATTATGAATCTGAAGATTTTGTTTGGAATGGACGGAATGCGTTGGACGAAGGTCACCATGAAAGGGACTTGGACGCTCTTCTCTCCTTTGAAAAGCATATCATAAGCGAAGCATATGATAAGCGATCCATATGGAAGGTTGGGCAACTAGACAACTCAAAATTCAAAGAAGGTATTTATAAAAAAAAACAATTTCAATGGACACATTCCTAAAGCCATAGGAAAGCTCAAAGATCTTATTTTTATAGATATATTTTATAATAATATTTTTGGAACTATTCCTAATAGTATTAATGGGTCTATTTCTCTTAATAGTTTACTTTTATCAAAAAGCTCATTTAGTGGAAATCTTGGCAATATAGACTTCCCACCTTCTTTGTATTACTTTTCAGTTCACTTTAACTATTGTTTTGGGACTTTGGCAGAGTTTTTGGTCACATGTGAATTGTTGGATTTAAGGAAAAATCACTTAGAAGGTGAGTGGAAATTTTCAAAACTTAAGAGTGTTAAGTATCAGTTATAATAATTTTCATGGTGGTATTCTTCAATTGATCACAAATCTCACCTAGTTGCAGGTGTTGGATTTATCCAACAATAAATTCAATGGAGGAATACCCTCTCATCTTCAGAGACTCTTCTGGGGATTTACAATCAAAGAATCTTCAAATTTTAATGATGAGATTGAACTACCAATCTCAGTGCCATTTTCCATTATCATTAAAATAATTGAGTATACTCTCACATATGTGCTACAACAAACACAATAATTGATTTGTTAAGAAATAATTTTACAAGAGAAATCCCTGCAAGCATAGGGAGTCTAAGCAACCTGTGATTGTTGAATTTATCTAAGAACCAGTTGGAAGGGCAGACACCTGCATCACTTAGTGAGATATATACTCTGGAACAATTGGACTTGGCCAAAAATAATTTAACAGGAGAGATTCCTCAAGAGCTCTCTAAATTGTCAATGTTGGCGGTTTTTTATGTTTCATTTAATAGATTATGTGGCCCAATCCCAATAGGGACGCAATTTTCTACTTTCAGTGTAGCTTCATTTCAAAAGAATAAATGCTTACAGGGGTGTCCTTTAAATCCGTGCAATGAAAAGAAAACACCAATGGGAGAAGGCAATAGTGGTATGCGTAATAATATCAAGGTGGGATTGCTAAGTCATTTGGATTAAAAAATGTCATTATTAACATCAAGTATGGGAGTTGGGATTGGATTTGGGGGAGTGGTTGCTATGTTCTTAATGTGGGAAAGAGCTAGACATTGGGTGTTGGGTTTACCCTACAACAGATCAGAAGCTTTCTATGGAGAATATTGATTGCCTACAAAAGAATAATGTACATATGTTTTATTTTGTATTTGATTATTTCAAAATCATAGTAAATAAAATAATTTACAACATGTGTAAAATAATGAGAAAAATCATGTTTTTTGTGTGTGAACCCAATTGGAAGGATTAGTAACTAGGTAGAATTACACTTGCTCAACACAAGGTTGAATCTTACGGACTACCACTATAACCCTCAATTTTTTCATGCAAAATCCACCATCATGCATTTGAGGTTATCTAAGATTCTAATAAAGATGGGATGGTTGGTTGGCATTAACACCGTGAATCTCATAAGTCCCATAAAAAAGAACACAATAATGATAAAAAAAAATGTAAATATAACCATTAAAATCATAATAACATTTCATTATTTTTCTAAATAAAAATCCAAAAAAATATAAATATAAAATTACTAAATTAAAATTTATAATAATATTTCATTTTTATTCTTAAAATAAAAATCAATATCATTGTAATGTAATATTTCGTCATTATTAATTTTCGAAGTTATCATTTGTTACATTTGATTAGTTATTTATAAAGATGCAAATAATAGATTCAATTTTAAAATTTATATAATAACTTTTAACCATGTGTTATGTTATTTATTTTTATTTTTATTTAATTTTAAAATATATTTAATAAATTTTGAAAAAATTATGGTTTATGGATTCAATTTTAATATTTACCTATTTTTATATTTAAAAATTATCCATTAACTTTGGATCAAAGTTATATTATTTAATTTAACTGTAAAATTTATATACTTTTAGATTTAATTTTAACACATATTTTAAAAAAATTGAGTAAATTGTGATTTATGGATTAATTTTAAAATTTATTTATTTTTATATTTAAAAATTATCCATTAATTTTATACCAAAATTATATTTTTTAGTTTAATTGTACAATTTATATACTTTTGATATTTATAATTTAGTAAATTATTACTCATATTTTCAATTGAGAAGATAGAAATTACAAAAGTTAATTTATTTTGGATTTATAAAAGGTATAGGTTTATATTTTTAATATAATTTTTTTAACATTAATTTTATAAGTTTTTATGTAAGTTGTGTATAGATATTTTTTTATTTACTTAAATTAGATGAAATATTATTTTATTGTATTCAAATAAGTAAAGTGCATTTCGCAACTTAATGTAAGAGGATGTATGAAATTTAGTATGAGTAAGATGTGTAATTCTTATATAAGTAGACCTCACATAATATTTAAAAATAATTAAAAACAGTTACAATCCAACATAAATGAGTCGTTGCATTTCATTTAATATCAAAATATAATATAAACACGAAAATGAAGAAAAGAATATCGAGTATTAATATACATACATACACAATAATGTAGATCTATCTTAATTGGATATATTTTAAGCATGGAGAGTATCGACATCTCAATTTATTTTTGATTCATCTCCATATCTAATAGATTTGGAGTTAAAATAAATCTATGTTGGTTTGTTTTTCAATGATAATAGATTAAATTAGAATATAATGTTTGTTCCTCATTGTAACGGCCCACGCCGCTATGACAACCAAGCGACGTACAACAGGTCCATTTTTTATTCTTTTAAAACTTTGATAGGAAAATTAAAAAATCATAATAAATAGTCAACATCGTCGACACATCAATCACATATATTAATGAAACAATGATAATGCATTAATAATCCAATACGACACATTGTCGACACCTCGTCATCATGAACCATGACACGCACGTCAATGTATTAACAAATTAGATCACAACATCCCAATATCATTACATTCTACCATTAATAGTGATGCATAATAGTACAAATCTTAAACATTCAACGCATCTAATAAAGACCATCATCATATATCACAAAAATATATGATAACATATGCATCATCGGGATCATAAGGATAATCACAAGAATCACATAATCTGCTACCCGCCCAACCTACCTTGCATGGTTAGGATCTCCAGGACACATAAGCAACACTCAAGCCCAGGTTCCAATTGATTTTAACCATTTAAGGTCTCAAGGTTGGCGATTGTTCTGAGGAACAAGGAGGTGTCTACATCCCGCCTGACACAATCAAGTCCAAGCCAACTAAGCTAAATAACATCATCAACGATCATTAAGGCGCAATAACATTCTACTAACCCAACACATGTAACATAAAATTCCATGGCGCAAGAGAACTTAAATACTAAATCCATCTAGCAATGACATAAGTCAAGGCACAATAATCTACTTATTTAATTTTTAAGGCGCAAACAAAATCTACTTGGCTTCCAGGCGTGCGATTAAATCAATCATCAAATTACACTAATCAACATCATAATCAAGGTAAGCACATGATCTAATTTCCAGATTTACATAATTCGCATAATGAATCAATGCACGCAATTAATCATTCACCAGGAATCATACAGTAACATTGTGACAAGCGTGTTAGATAACTAAGGCTTAAACAATTTACGCCCCAACTTAGTTCATGGCACAAGCAATCCAAACGCTTATTCATCAACATCATCCAAAGCGCAAGATAAGCAATTCTACACCATCATACATGACATAAAACCCATTGCGCAACAAGTCCAAAAATCCATAACTATCATACATTATATGGAATCGAAAATGAAGCATTCTAATATCAATCAAGTTATTCATCGATGCAAGGTAAAGGTGGTTAGTCCATCGTTCATTCATACATTTATTGACGCAAATAAATAAGATTGTTAATCCATGTTCATTAATACATTTATTGACGCAAATAAGGATTGATAATCCATGTTCATTCATACATTTATTGACGCACATAAGGATTGATAATCCATGTTCATTCCTACATTTTATTGACACACATACAGATTGATAATCCATGTTCATTCATACCTTTATTGGCGCACATAAGGATTGATAATCCATCATTTAAATCATTTAAAAAGAACTCCTTAAAAACTAAGGGAAGCATACCCAATATACATTAATTGAATCATTTAGAGAACTCATTAAACTAATGGATTCACGCCTATTTATCCATTAATTAAATCAATTTAAGGGACTCATTAAAACTAAAGGGGTCCCACCTAACCATCCATTAATTAAATATTTTAAGGATTCAATAGACTAAAGGAACCTTTATTAAAAGCATTTGATAATAACTGTTAATTAACACTTGCCCCAATGTTAATGAAAATCATTCATTAAGGGAAGATAACAAGCAGACAACTAAAAATTGAGCTTTCATTAAAAGAAATAAAAAGTGTTAAGTGGAAAAGGACACATCATAAATCATCTATGAGACCATCTCCTGCCAATGCGCAGAGAACTAAGGGAGAGTAAATGTGTGGCACAGGGACAACCCATGCAGAGAAAAGAGTGGCAGTGCGCAGAAAAAACAATGGAAAAATGCAGAGGCAACATGCTCCCAAGATGGGCGAATTGGCTCAAATGACAGGGATTTAATCCCCATAAGGAAGACAAAGAAATTACAATGCAATTCGCAGAGACAACATGCTCCCATGCTAGGCAAATTTTCTCAAACGCAGGGGTTTAATCCACATAAATAAAGAAAAGAAATTACAATGCAAATTGTACAGACAACATGCTCCCATGTTGGGCGAATTTGCTCAAATAGTAGGGGTTTAATCCACATAAAGAAGGCAAAGAAAATACAGTGAAAATTGCAGATATAACATGCTCCCATGCTGGGTGAATTTTCTCAAATCGAAGGGGTTTAATTCACATAAAGAAGGCAAGAAAATATAGTGCAAATCGCAGAGACAACATGCTCCCATGTTGGGCGAATTTGCTCAAATCGCAGAGGTTTAATCCACATAAAGAAAGAAAGGAAAATACAATGCAAATTGCAGAGATAGCATGTTCCCATGCTGGGCTAATTTTCTCAAGTCGCAGAGGTTTAATCCACATAAAGAAAGCAAGGAAAAATACAATGAGAATCACAGAGATAGCATGCTCTGGGTTTAATCACATCTAGAAAGAGAGAAAACAATGCAAGGTCTCAGAGGTAGCGAATGCAATCCAGTCACACCAGTCATTAAATCGATGAGTGTACGGACTGAAACATCTTGGGCAGAAGGGTTGCAGTAAGGATTAAGAAGATCATGCGAGAAGCCACCCATGGCAGTGATTGTTATACATGCAATCATAACCATAAATCTTTCTTAAATAAACTGAACAAATTTTTATTTCATTGAACAGAACAATCTCAATTGAAATTACCAACTACTGTGCCAGAATCCATTACAATATTCATCAACATCTAAATCCACATACAAATATTTTAACTAATCTACCAATGAAAAATTTTACACATGTGTACCATAACTGAAGATGAAGAATCCAAAGTGGTTGTCCCACACTTGCGCTCCTTTCATCTCCTTCTTTCTAACCATTGCGACCTCACTGATACCTCCAAGCCAATGTTAGGGGTACTCTTCTTCCCCTTCATCCCCCGAGACGCAAATGGGCCATGCACACAAACCAGAGAAAGCTAGCTCCCATCTTGCCTCACAAGGTTGAGCTACCACTCTCTATTCAATCTGGGTATCCCAGCTCCCACAAGAAAAATCAGTCAAGAGAAAAAAAATGGTAGCATAACCTTACGCATACCATTCGTGATCCATTCTCCTCCTCTATCATTTCTTTTATAGAGTTCTTCTTAGTGACACTTCCATTTGCACATTAAATTCATTTTATTAAAAATTAATTAGGAAAAAATCTCCCCCGTACACTTGTCACCCGATCCCTTAGTTGCACCAGAAATTCATTTAATTAATTAAACTAATTTGTCAATTTCCCTCACCCACCTAAAAGCGTTCCTAAAATCATTCCTTGATGTCCTTTTATTCCCTCACATTCTCTTAATGACTGACACCTTTCTTAAATATTAGTTGAGTTCTAAATTGGAAATTTCTTTATAGTAGATTCCTTTCTATGTTCCACATTCCTTTTGCATTTAATTTTCCCCTTTTTGTCTAAGTTCTAAATTAGCAAGTTTTGCACATAACCAACAATTAATTTTTTTATAAATTCTTTCTCCTTTAAATTTTAAATTGTTTTTTTCTTCATCCCCCTTTTATTAAATTGATTTATTATTTTTTAGTCCTTATACCCCATTTAGACCTATGCTCTAATTTCAACTAGGCTTAGAAAAATTGTTTTTAAGGGAAAACTTTTATAATTATTAAAATTTACTCATACAACATTTATTTTAAGGTTGACCAAGTCCAAAAAAATAGTGTTTTCTACGTACATAGGTTCATTGACTAATCAGTGTTAAAAGCTATGATGTGTCCTTCAAGAAACACTACGTGCTCCAAGGGTGCCACTCACCTTCATTCATGTTTCATTTACGCAACATTCCCTTCAAGATGCACTACGTGCTCCAAGGGTTCCACTCGCCTTTTGACTGATTTTTGTAGATGTCTAACCCTTTGATTCAATACTCTATCAAGATACCTTGTGGGAGACTAAGGGCCTCTAAGGAATAAGTACCATGCCTTATTGCGCATCCCTTAGAATCTTCGTGAGCGATTGTCTTAGTCTGGCCTCATGAAATTGTGGATCTCTCGAACTAGGTAATCATTAACCTACAGTTAGATCCACAGTGGGAGTGCTAGTAGGTTGTGGCAGTGTTGTTGCCACACCTCTCCCTCAATATCTCTAGTTCTCGTGCATGTCCCCTTTACTCCAAATGTGAGTCTTATTAGAAAGAAATCATCGGCCTGCATCAATCAACGAAACATGTCAACGGTCCATAAAAAACCTCATAATATACCAGTCATATGTCACATATGCATTAACAAAATTACTCAAACCATAAAAATTCCACTCACTGACTCGATTCGGAGTCCAAAGAGGTCCATTGATTCCATCGACATCCTCAATCTATCAAGAGTCATGCACACTCAGGAGAAACCAGTCAATATCACCTATCGATACACATATAATCAAATAATATATCATCATATCCATAATGGGTGAAATCATGAAGATGGGTTACACTTTTGCTTGTTTTATGAGAAAAAAAACTGTATTTTCACAAGTTATTCAACTTCTGACATATAAAAGTTTTTTTTTTATTTAGAATTTCACTTTACAGTAAAAACAAAACTTGTGAAGAATTGTGTTAGCTTTCCAATGACTATTTTTCAATTTTTTTTTTATCACGATTTGATATGTCAAATTCACAATTATTTAACAGTATGTTTCTTAAACATGAAATGAATGATAATGAGTTACTTATTTCTACAACAATGCATATATTATTAAACTTATGTTTTGAACAAACAAAATATACTGCTACAATCTACAGAGACTCTATTTTATTATGACTATTATTTTGAATTTAACGGATGAATATTATAATTTCTAGAATTTTTTTAAGTTGACCAAGCTGAAAACGTTGCAGAGTTTAAAAACATGTTTTTCTACACCTTGTATCTATCTTATTTTTTACTTAAAACTAAAATTTAAATATACCATTTTGAAAAGAATAGTTTAAGGATTATGAATATATGTTTTTCAAATTTTTTCACAGTATATTTTTTGAGATAGCGATATTTCATTTCACCGAATCATAATGTCTGCTGAAAATATTATGTAGAGAGTTTTTTTTTTAAATTAAATAAAATCAGATAAAAATAAAGAAAATGAAAACAAATTATATGAATTGAAAGTAGATTCTCAATGTTTGTAGGGGTCTGCAACCTCTGAAGTTTAGTTATGCTTGGGGCATTTCTCTGGTTTTGGTTTTCAGTTGCAATTTCATTGTTTCGGCCGAAAAGGCTAAAATCTAACGGAATCCGTCAAACTAAACGGTTTCCAGAGCTTTCGGCCGAAAAACTAATTCTTTCAGCCGAAAGATTCTCGGACTAATTCCGACCGTTAGAAAAAATGAAACAACACATCGTATACATTTTTTTTGTGCCAAATTGTATAAATAGGATTGCAACCGAATAAATTTAACACAATCCATCAAATGAACAAAAAGATATGAGCTCGAGGATAAGGATTTCAAAGCATTTCTATTACTGATTGCCGCTATATTCTTTTCTTTTTTTCTTTATTCCCTCTGTTCAATAAGCTTAATCAGAGGATCGATATCAATACATGGTGGTTTTTTAAAACACTTAAACAAAGTTTTGAATCATCTTTTTGGTTTTTGTTGAATAAGGTAAAT
>SNQJ01S0023004.1:120205-142834 GCA_010110895.2 Picea sitchensis | reverse complement strand
AACACCTTGCAATCTAGTCTCATTGAGACCCAACAAGAAGTGAAACAACTCAGTGCCAATGTTGTCGCCATCAATACAACCATGCAGTCCTCAATGGGAAAAATCAAACAAGACTTCACCACCCATCTTGAATCAGTCTTTTCGACACTCTACACCAAACTACATATCCTTATAGATAACCCTTCCTCTTCCTCACCCCCACATACTGAAGGTGACCAAACTGCATATCCCTATATATAACCCTTCCTCTTCATCGCATGAAGCAACAAGCAGATCAAGGTCGCTCTGAACATCAATTTACAGAAGGGGATCAGGTGTTTCTTCGACTGCAACCTTACAAGCAAACTTCCCTCAAGGCCGAGCATTGTCAAAATCTAGCACCCAAATTTTATGTTCCTTATATCGTGCTCAAGCCTATGGGACAAGTCGCCTATCAGTTATCTTTTCCCATCCATTCAAAGCTACATCCTATTTTTCATGTTTCATGCTTAAAAAAGGTGATTAGAGCTAAGTGCCAAATTCAAACCAACCTTCCAGAGTTAGCTAAAGAAGGATCCATTTGGATACAACCAGAAGCAGTTTTGGACTAGTGTGAGCGTCGCCTATGTCAGAGAACCATCAAGGAAGTGTTATTCCAGTGGAAAGATACAACTCCAGCAGACGCCACTTGGGAACCGGCTACCATTCTGCAACAATTTTCTCATATCAAGCCTTGAGGACAAGGTTATTTTTAAGGGGGCGGACATGTTAGGGTCCTAACCCGTACATAGGTAGAACAATATATTAGGATGTAATAAATATCAATATTTATAAGGCCTTTCAATAAAATAGAATAAGGAAGATGTAAGAAGACCTAATAGAAGCTTCCGCTTCTAGAAGGATCTTCCTCTAGATGCTTCTTTTTAGTATAAATAGGAGTCGAGGGTATGAGAACCCTAGCTTGGATATTATTGTAATAAATCTCTACTCAACTGGAGGTTTCCCCCTCGAAGAGGCCCGTGAACATTGCTTTCAGAT
This sequence comes from Picea sitchensis, assembly GCA_010110895.2. NCBI lineage: Eukaryota > Viridiplantae > Streptophyta > Pinopsida > Pinales > Pinaceae > Picea > Picea sitchensis. The sequence goes on along the minus strand of SNQJ01S0023004.1, from coordinate 141,817 downwards.
TCAAAGTGCTATTTCTGTTGTTATTCTTATATCATTTCAGTGTTATTGTGGTGAATGTTTTGGTTATATTGTTGTTATTCTACAATTACTAGCATTTTATTTATGTTCTGCATACATTTTATATCTTGTATATTACATATATTGATGGGTGCATATCATTACTATAATTATTTCGTTGTGCAAACATTGTTGTCCCAAGCATACACGTTAAATACATATGAACTGGCCGTCGGTTAGTATTCACTCGGGATATTAACTCGTGTCACTTATTTATATAAAGCACTATCCAAAAAATACTAATATATAGACGTTGTCAAGCTAATTGTATCGAATAAAAACCCCATAAATGTACTATCACTGACTATTCAAATTTCTGGAACAATTGTGAGCAAAAGTTATGAATACTCTATAATTAACTAAGTGACTATCTTCAGAAATTGCAGGGAAGGCTATGAGTAAACTAAATACGAGATTTTTGTAATAATAAGAGCCAAGGAAATAGAAATAAAGGCCAGGGAGATCATTGTTAAAGCCACAAAATCAAAGGGTGGGAGCTGGGTAATCTCCCAGGAATGGGCGTGTAAAATGTCACAAATGGATAAGGAACAAAAGGGTAAGGGAACATGTATTTGGGTGGTGTGAACATCATGGTGGACTGTGTAAATATGTATTCATTATGTGCAGAATGCTAAGGATTCACTGGCCATTCATATTTAAACTGAGACTGTAAAATCGATGCCCCAGTTATAAAAATTCGTTGAAAGTAATTAAAAATTAAAAAATCCCCCACGGCTTGACAGTCCACTCAACACTTCGCTTGGACTGGTAAATACTGGGGAATACGCTGAAGAAAAAGGGTCATACGAGGAGATAAAGATACCAATTGTCGAATGCTTGAAATTCTTCGTATATTGAACAAAATGCATGGTTGATTCGTCAACAAGCTCAGTGGCCAATTCACACTAATAAATAAAAAGCATGATCGAAGGTTTAATGTGACTTAGTGTAAAATGCGGAGTAAGAATATAAAACGCAGTCCAGTGGCCAAAGGCAGAGTAACATTCATCATCGAAGTAATAAATAGCAGAGGGGAAATCACATAACATGTGTATATATAAAAAAAACACAACAAATTCGCTAGGAAAAGAATTAAAAACGCAGACTTAAATCATTGCCAGGAAGGGTGTTAAACGCAGAGTTAAAAATTAGGGGATAGGAATGATAATAAAGGAAGAATTACTTAGCACGATAGGGCCCAATGACCATAATTTAGCCAATAACAATCAACAGGGGTAGACGATTGGGCAACACATCCTTCGCTCATCATCCACGCACAAAAAACAAAGGCATTAGGATATATAGGTCTATTAACACCAAAGTGACGACCCTCAATTTGACTCCTGGCCAACTACTCAAGCATGGAATAATGATCTATGGATGAGGACGAATTAAAGCACAACTCTTCACAATAAATCAATAAAACCAATAGGACAATCACAACATTCAGGGATCGAATGCCAAGGGAATCAAGTCAAGCAGTGAGTTTAAGTCTATGGGGAAATTAAGTTCTCCATTAAAATGCTAAGTCCAACCCCTTCTTTACATAGTTAAAAGTATACAAATGAAAGCATAAGGTCAATAATAATCTACCATGCAGAATAAAATCAAGTGTACCATAGCCCAAGTCGCCCGCTCAAAGTCATTGTCACGTGCGCTACGTGCATCTCCCACTTGTCGACCAATGAGACTTCACCGGTACCTCCTATCCAACGCTAGGGGTACTCTTCTTCGCCCTTATCCCCCCGAGCCACAAAGGGGCCACACACACTAAACTAGAGAAAAACTAGCTCCCAACTTGCTTCGCAAGGCCGAGCTACCAATCCTCACTGAGCTAGGTATCCCAACTCCCACAAGATAAGTCATTCAAGTCTAAAATTATGCAATGTAACATTACGCATCCAAGAAAAGATCCATCCTCCTCCTCCTCCTCCTCCTCCCTCCTTTATATAGAGTTTCTAAGTCATTTCTTTCCCAATTTCCAATTCAATTTGTTGTTCAATAATTTAATTCAGAAAAATCCTCCCCGTACATGTGTCACCCATCCCCTTCGTTGCGCCATAAATTAATTTCATTAATTATTTAATTAATCTTATTTCCCTCACCCACCTAAAATCATTCCTAGAATATATCCTAGGTGTCCCCATATTCCCTTACACATTTTAATGACTTACCCCTTTACTAATTTACTAGTTGAATTCAATTTAGAAAGTTCTTAAAGGAAACATTCCTTGCTAAGTTAGTCATTCTGATTTTTCCTTATGTTTCCCTTTCTCTTTATGTTTCCCCCTTTTTCCCTGAGTTTCCTATATCTTTTAAATTTCTGTCTTTCCCTTTTAATCTAAAACTCAAATTAGCAAGTGTAGACTTTACCCTTTTTCCCCTTTTTCTTTTTAATTAAAAATTTTAATTAGCACATGTAACAAACAATAAATTTTCTTTTAAAATTTTAATCCTTCAAAGTAATTTGATTTTTTTATAAATTAATTGAATTGCTTACCCCCTTCTTGTCATATGTTTAATGATGATTATGTATATATATATTTACGCAAATATCACTCAGACCTAAATTTTATCTTCCTAGGCTGGGCGACATTTTATTAGGGAAATTATTTTTAAATCTTTCTTATCACATAATTCGTTCTAAGGCCCTCTAGGTTTAATCACTTATTATTAAACAACCCGACATGCCCTTCAGGACGCACTAGGTTCTCCAAAGGTGTCACTTGCCTCATTTTGTTTCCCTTGCATGACGTTCCCTTCAAGACGCACTACGTGCTCCAAGGGTGCCACTCAGCTCATTCTATTTTTCTTGCGCAACGTGCCCTTCAGGACGCACTACGTGCTCCAAGGGTGCCACTCGCCTCTTGACTGACTTGGTAGACATCAAAAACCCCTGGAGTCAATAATCCGTCAGGTGATCTTGTGGGAGACTAAGGGCCTCTAACGAATAAGGCCCTTGCCTTATTGCATGCCCCTTAGAATCATCGTGAGTGACTGTCGCAGTCTTCCCTCACGGGATCGTGGGTCTTCTCGAACTAGGTAATCGTTAACCTACAGTTCGAGCCACGACGAGAGTGCTAGTATGTTGTGGAAGGGTTGTTGTCCACACCTCTCCCTCAACGTCTATATTTATCGTGCATGACCCCTCTACTCCACATGTGAGTCTGGTCGACAAGATATCGTCAGCCTGCATCATCAACGAATCATGTAAGAATAAAATCCATAATCATAACATCTAATCAGATGCACATATTTCAAATATATACAACAATCAAACCCCAATAATCCACTCCTGGACTCGATCCGGAGTCCAAGGGTCTCATCGATGCCTTTGCATTCTCGAGGTCAAGAATCATGCACACTCAGGAGAACTGAGTCAATAGCACCTATCCATGTCCATATAGTAAAATAGCATGTCATCATATCCATACTACCTCATAATCATAATCAAATGCCTAATAGTATAATAATATGGATCACTTGAAAGCAAGTGTCCTCAAATAATAAGTTTGTTCAGTGTGCACAAGAGCAGGATGTTACATTACCGGCCTTCTTCCAGTGACCCCGTCGATACAGGGGCTGAGAATGGCCTTTGAATCATTTTGGTAGATCCATCCTGTCAGAAACCCCGTGGACAACTGGGACTTGGCCGAGTGATTCCAATGCTTGTTTAAATACAAAGGATAATACATCACCATATTCAACTAGTATCTTATACAAAGGGTAATAGAAGCTCATCTTCAACTAAACGCTTGTGTAAATAAATACAAAGGGTAATAGATCATTAACAAGGGTATTTCAAAGGGTATATACTCTTATCCAATACATATGGGTTTTACTTACTCTAATTAATAGAGATCTAAAGAAATGGAGTTAGCTTCATATCTTACCCGTATAGAGTTAAGAGTGTAGAGTTTCAATCTAAGGTATAGGCAACTAATCAAAATAATTATGATGCAAGTTCAAATTGCATTTTTTCTATGAGTTTTTTGTTGTGTTATTATCAGTTTTCTTGGGTATCGTTAATTCTGTTCTATTTTTGAGTCTTCATACTTTTAATCCCTTCTTTGTTGAAAATGGAAACTATCTTGACTTTTGGAGGAATCGTAATTGGTATCTCAATACATGGCATTGGAATTAGACATTTGGATTTAAATTTGTTATTTCTTATCGTTCTATAAATGAGACATTGACATGAAATGTTCATTACTTGTGTCTTTTTGTTACAGTGCAAAGTACTATAACATATTAATGTTATGGGAATAATTGCAGTGCACATTTTCCCCATGTTTCAAGGTTTATTTCTATCTATTGTACGTGATATTTTGTAGATTTTAAAACTGTTCTTTCTTCCTGCTTTGTAAATGAGGCTTTGACATGAAATATTGATCTCATTTATCAATTTCGCTATGAATGAAAAGTGACTGTTACATATCTTGGTGTATGTATTCTGGAGGTTGAGGGAATGAATACATTGAATATACTACATATGTTTCATTGTTCATTTTTTATTTGTTGTGCTATATTAATGCATATTTTCCATAACATATTACAATGTAATATGTCATAACATATTACATTGAAATATGTTATAGTATATTACAATGTAATTATATGTTATAGTAATATTTTATAACATATTACATTGTAATATTTTATAACATATTCCAATGTTATAACAGTGAATATACTACCTAGATTTCAGTGTATCTATTCTGGAGGTTGAGGGAATGCCTTCAGTGAATATATTGCCTATGTTTCAAAGTTTGTTTCTATTTATAATAGTTTTATAATGGATATCATTGTTTTTGGGTTTCCTAGTAGCCTTGTCACACCCCGGGAATCAAACCTTCATAAAGTTTGACTTCTACAAGTTCTTGGCAAATAAAATGCACCAACAATTTTTAAATTTTAGGGGTACCAGGTCATTCAGGTACCAGTCTCACTTGATCCATATGTTAATCTATCAAAACTACTCACATCTGGGTTATTTTAAGTCTAGGATGGTGAATGACCAGCTAACATGTTTCTCTCCCAACCATTGAGTGGCTGCCTATGGTAAGAGATCATGTCACCAGTGAAGGTTTTTTGCAGTATGTAAACTCTTTTATGTCTATATTAGACTTTATTATCCAAAATGAAGTATTCGTTATAACTATTCCTTTAGTCAAAGGGTCACTACAATTCCAAAACAACACCAAAGTGGGAGACTGGTTCCTTTTTTAGCAGTTTACTATGATAAGACTCTATGGTTTGGAAGAGAATCCATATCAAAAGTAAGTGTTGAATTTGGTTGTTCTAGAGACTGAAAAAAGTGAAATTCAGTCAGTTGTTGACTAAAAATCCAAGCATATTACATTAAATGTTGATCAGATGAATTTCAGGGAAAAACCAAATCTACACAAGTAGGTGACTCATGTCTTACACAGAGATGTGACCAAGACTCATGACAATATGAAGAAATTGAAATAGGCATTAATCAAAGTGGAGAAATAGTTGAGGCAAGAAAAAGTGGTTACTACAACAAGGATTTCTAGAATCAACAATCTGTAAAATCATATTTAAAACTTATGATAGTCTAATATTACATATGTAAAAATGGATTTATAAATTGAATTCCTGAATAATTGATTTTTTTATAAAATACAAAGCATTTGAAATAAAAAGTTGGACAATTTGAATTTTTTATAAAATACAAAACGTTTGAAATGACTGTGACTTGGCCACAGGGAGCCAGCCATGTGGCCAAGCCATGGGCGTGCCCACGGCTTGGCCACAGGGCTGACCCCCCGCGGCCAAGTCACAACCAATTTTAATAAGATATTATCTATGCACATAAAAGCAGGGCATTTGAATCTAAGTCTTTAACACCGGAGTGAAAGACAATCAATTTGGCTCGTGGCCGAATGATCAGGAATAGACTAATCACTTAAATGCGTACTCTATTCTTAATATTTGATTGTTAAATGTCTATATCAAATTTTAAAACTTAATATTTGATTGTTAAATGTCTATATCAAATTAACTAAATCCATATTGTTTATAAATTATTTATTAATGTCTATATCAAATTCTCAATTTTAACTAAATCCATATTGTTTGTAAATTTATTGTTTGTGTGTATAATTTAAATCCATATTGTTTGTAAATTTATTGTTTGTGTGTATAATTTTGAACATATAAACAAGTAATTTTAAATTGTCTCTCCATTTTATTTTTAAATTTATTAAACATATATGTGTGTGTGTGTGTAGTGTGTGTGTGTGTTTTTGAATATTTTCCATTGTATTTATATTTCACAAATATTCCTTTACAAATTATAAGATAGATAGTAATGTACAACAAGGAATTCCAGAATCAACAATATGGAAAATAATATTTATAACTTATGATAATATAATAATACATATATAAAAATGGATTTCATAAATTGAATTCCTAAAGATTTGAATAAAATAAAATAAAATGTTTGAAATTAAAACTTGACAGTTTGAAATTTTGGCGAAATACAAAACGCTTGAAATGACTACATGACTCTGGCCCTCAAGCGACCACATCACAAACCAATTTAATAAGATATTATTCCATGTCAGTAGGGTGATTTGAATCTAAGTTCTAAACAATCGAGTGAAAGACGATCTCTATCTCCGGTCGACCGTCAAAATAAACTAATCACTTAAATGCTTACTCTATTTTTTTGATTGTTAAATGTCTATATCAGATTTTAAAACTTAATATTTGATTGTTAAATGTCCATATCAAATTAACTAAATCCACATTGTTTATAAATTATTTATCAGACGTCTATATTAAATTCCCATTTTCAAGTAATTCCATATTGTTTATAAATTTATTGTTTGTGTGTATAATTGGAACATATAAACATGTAATTTTTAAATCATTCTATTTTATTTTTAATTTATTTAAAAAAAATTAAAAATATATGTTTTAATTTTTTCCATTATATATATATATATATATATATATATATATATATATATATATATATATAATATACCGTGATATAAAAAAAAGTATGCGTATTAGAAATAAAATGCCAGTAATGCATGTATAACAACAATATAACTTGAACAATCACCACAATAGCACCGGAATGATATAAACAACAACAAATAAATAGCACTTGATTCCGAAAAGCAATGTTCATATTCTTCGAGGGGAACCTCCAACAGAGAAGAGCTTCATTACAATAATATCCAAGCTTAGGGTTCTCATACCCTCGAATTCCCCATTTATGCTAAATAGTTCATTAAAAGAAGCATCTAGAGGGAAGATCCTTCTAGCCGGAAGCTTCATTAATCTCTACATCCTACTATTCTATTTTATTGAAAGGTCTTATTAATATTGACCCTATTACATTTGAATATATATTGTTCTACCTATATGTGTGTTAGGACCCTAACATGTCCACCCCTTAAAATAGTCGCGGTTCGCAAGGCTTGATGCTGAGGAAATTGTTGGTATCGAAAAGGAATGGTTCCCAAGTGGCATCTTCCTCGAGTTGTATCTTCACCGGACTAGCAATCTCCTTGATGGTTCTCCTGACGTAGGCTTACGCCACGCTAGTCCAAAACTTCTTCTCGCTATATCCAAATGGATCCTCTTCAACCAATTCAGAAGGTTGGTTTGAATTTGCACTTAGCTCCAATCACCTTCTTTAAGCATGCCGAAACATGAAAAACAAGATTTAGCTTCTCAATGACTAGGAAAAATATAACCATTAGGCTGACTTGTCCCATACGCTTGAGAATGGTATAAGGACCATAAAATTTGGGTAATTAGCTTCCGGAGCAATGCTCGGGCCTTGAGGGAAGTTTTCGTGGGTTGCGTCAGTTGTTACCTGATCCTCTCGTGAAATTGACGCTCAAAGTGACATCATCTACTTGTTGCTTCTTTAGCGGAGATCTCCGCCATGACCAAATTCTCTTTGAGGTGGCGATAATAGCCTCAAGATGTAAGTGTTTCAATAACCGCCTAGACCCTGGTGGCACCCTGGGTATAAGAGATAACCGGTTGCGTCATTCACATACCGCCTAAAAGGAGTTACGCGTGGTAGCCTTTATGGTATGAAGTGTTGTACCACCATTCTAGGTAACCATTGAGTCTTAATGGGATTTTGATTTTCAAGGCAAAACACCTCAAATATGTTTCCAAACACTTGCTGACAATTTCCATTTGGCCATCACCGGGATGATAAGTTGTGTTGAGATGCAATCTGGTGCCTTGTATCTTGAACAACTATCTCCAAAAATTGTTGGTGAAATTTGGGTCACATCATAAACAATAGAGTGCGCGATGCCATGAAGCTTGAATATACGATCCATGAAAATTTGAGCCAATCATGGTGTTGTAAATAGGTGGTTAAGGTGTAGAAATGAGAATACTCTGGTGCTACATCAACTACCACCTTCATGATGAATGATTTATCGGATTTGCAAGCCGGATAATAAAATCCATGTAGATATTCCAAATAAAGTGCATGGAATCGGAGTGGTTGTAGTGTGCTCCTGAGATTTTATTGTTTCTCCCTTGTTATGCTGGACACACATCACATTCAATGACAAATTACGAATGTCCTATTTCAAACCATCCTGTAAAAGAACGTTTGACCCTGTAATATGGTTTTGTGAACCCTGAGTGCCCTCACTGGCTTGCAGTAGCATGAAGCTCACAGTACCATGGATTTGAGCTTTGATTGTTTATTTAAATACAAAAGACCTTTGTATCAAAGTTCATCATGGATCCAAGAGTACCTTGGGGAAAATTGAGCATTGGACTTCAGTTGTTGGATCAGATGCAAACTTTAGGGATCTTGAAGCCATTCCTAGAACGGCTTGAACCAACTGTAATACAATGAATGAAAGAGAAAAAAAAGGATCTCCTTTCATCTTCATATTTTTAGAAAGTGCATCCTGCAACCACATTGTATTTTCCTCTCTTGTAAATGATCCGACAATCATATCCAAAGAACTTAGTCACCCATTTTGTTTCTATGGGGAGGAAACAAGCGCTATTCCGTAAAATTATTTGAGGCTTCGATGGTCTGTCTTGATTTGGAAAAGTTGCCCCAATAGAGGTACGCATGCATCAACGACATGAATGATAGCCAACATTTCCTTTCATAGATGGATTTGCCCTGATTTATTTCAGATAGTTTCTTACTAGTAAAGGCCAGGTCGACCCTCTTGCATAAGGACACACCAATTCCTTTCCCCTGGCATCATATTCCAACACAAAGTTCTTTGTGAAATCGAAGGGTGAGGGACTGAGGGTGCACATGGCCATTTTCAAGGTTTGAAAGCTTGAGCAACGACTAGAGTCCAAATGAAAGAGTTAATTTTGAGGAGAGAAGTGAGAGGTGTCGCAACATTTCCATAATTATTAACAAATCCTTATGATATTGCTTCCCTCATAAGCCCGTGAACTAGCCAATAAGCTCTTGGCAGGCCTAGTAGGCTAGTATTGCATAGATTCAATCTTTTAGGATCCACCTAACGCCTATCCATCCTTAAACTGATGAGCTGTGTATTCTAATTTCCGAGGTAACTAAAAGAACATTTAGCACCAACTTTTCCTGAAAGTTGGTGTTGAGAGAGTAGATGGAGAACTCACTCCACATGAGGGTGATGTATGTCCGTGTTTTTCTTATAGATGAGGATATCATCAAAGAAAAATAAGACAAAAATGGTGGAGAAAAGGATGGAAGACATGATTCATGAGGCTTTGGAAGGTGGAGGGGGCATTACACAAGCCAAAGGGCATGACCAAAAAATCATAGTGGCCCTCATGAGTTTGAAAGCCAGTCTTGGGAATTTCTCCCTCTTTCATACATATCTGGTGTTAGCCCGAACGAAGATCAAATTTAGTGAAGAATTGGGCGCCACTCAATTCATATAGGAGGTCATCAATGACACGAATGGGGAATTTGTCTTTGATGGTAAGTTTGTTGAGGGCTCAGAAGTCCAGACACATTCGCCAATAACCTTTTTTCTTCAGGACCATGACCACAGGAGAAGAGTAGGGGCTCGTACTAGGGTGGATAATGCCTGCATTAAGGAGTTCCTAGACCATTTTCTCAATTTCATTTTTTTGGGAAAGGGTTGACGATATGGACATATAATGGGAGGAAGGCTTCCGGGTACAAGGGTAATGGAATGATCATGAACACCAAGGGAGGGAGGGAGTCCTTGGGGAGTGGAAAAGACCAATTGATGTTTATAAAGGATGGCTTGGAGGTCTTGCGGGACCGAGGGTGTCTTTGTTGCTTGTATGGCATGGAGTTGGGTGATAACACCAGAATGACCTTTTTTTAGCAGCTTTTCCATGCGATGGGAACTAATGATCTTAGGTGTTCCGATGGTGATGCCTTAGAACTTATATTGGTGGCCCTCATGGTCGAATTGCATGGTTAAGTCTTTAAAATCCATGAGAATGGGACCCAAAGTCCTTAGCCAGTCTGCACCCAACACAATCTCACAACCTCCCATGTCGATAGCAAACATATGGGATTTCAGGTGGTAGTCACCAATTTGGAGACGCACATTTTCACAACACCCTCCACATTTCATGGAACCACCATTGGAAATCATGATTTGGAAATTATTGACGGCATGGATGTAGCAATGATTTTCTTGGGAAATGCAATGATGAATAAAATTATGGGTGTTGCCACTATCAACCATAATGATGACCTTCCGATGATTGATGTAACTTATTAGCTTGAGGGTTTGGGGAGCACAAAAGCCAGTGAGAGAATTGAGGGAAATGACTGGTTCTACTTTGGGAGGGTCTGAGGGAGGGGTTATGTCAGTGGATTTAGGTGACTCAGACATAAGGGGAGTTTCTACATCCTATTCTGAAATATCCTCTGAGATGGCCATAAAAATATTTTGTTCTTTACACTTGTGGCCCAAGAAATATTTGTCATCACAGTTATAACAAAGGCCTTTGAGTTGGCGTTCAACCATTTCATCCCTGGTCAATTTTTGGATCTTTAGTGGAGCAGAGGGAGTAGTGGGATTTACTGGTTTAGGGCAAGGGATAACAGAGGGTTTTCGGTTTTGAGAAGATACAACTTGTTGTGCTTCTTTATCTCTTTTAGTAGCCTCCACCCAACTCTAAGGCCAAGCAATGAGGACATGGGCTTGAATCTCATCCTTGAGGCCTCTGATAAAACACTCTCGGAAAAAGGCATCAGACATACCCTTTGTTCTAAAATCCAAGCGCTCAAAGGTAGCTATAAAGTCTTCCACTATTCCTAATTGTTTCAACTTTGTCAAACGACCCAAATAGTTGGTGTCAGTGTCAAAGAATTCATAAAGATCTGCCACAAAGTGTGTCCAAGCAATATACCCTTAACAAGAAGTTTTTCTCCATTGCCACCATTGCCAACGTTATTGATCTAGATGGAGAACACCATACCATATTTTGGCCAAGTCATCTGTAATGTCGTATAAAGGGAAATAATGGTCCATTTGGGTTACCCAACCAAGGGGGTCCGAGCCATCAAATTTGGTCACATCCACCCGCATAAGGCATATGTCACGTTGAAAGTGATGGTTCTAAAAGTTATGGGAATGAAAGGAATAGTCACCTTCAGTATGTGGAGGTGAGGAAGAGGAAGGGTTATCTGTAGGGATATGTAGTTTTGTGTAGAGTGTCGAAAAGACAGATTCAAGTTGGGTGGTGAGGTCTTGCTTGATTTCCTCCATTGAGGGCTGCATGGTTGTATTGAAGGCAACAACATTGGCATCGAGTTGTTTCACTATTTGTTGGTTCTCGATGAGACCAGATTGCATGGTGTTGAAGCGAGCTTCCAAGTCTTGGCTACGGGTATAGGCCATGAGGATTTTGGGCGAACTAAAAAGGGACAAGCAGGGTCAAAACTTTTGCCGAAAAATGATATGGATGAATGTGATCAGGGTGAAGAGATGAATCCAATGGAATAGGTCTCAAATAATGGTAGTGATGAAATTCCCAATTGCAGAATACTGTAGTGATGAAATGCCCAATTGCAGAATACTGCAGTGATGAAATGCCCAATTTCTTAACGAGGAAGAAATGTGTAGTGACTTGGAAACCCGAACACAATTGCGTAGGAATATATCTTGTCTATTTTAATTTGTTTATGTTTTTGTCCCTAAGGGTTAGGTATTCAAGGGTTCTACAGACAAGGGTTTTCCCTTTTCTATAGCTCTCTGATATACGTGCGGGGTCCAACAATAGTACTCGGCCCAATATCTCAGGGCACTAACTAAGGAGGATAGACCATACACTTAGTTGTACTACCTGACTACCCAGGTACTAGAGAGTATATTCCCGAGTGTTATTCTTGGTGACACTATAGTAGTCAGGCGACCGATCGGTTTATCTAAAGAGGGCTTCAGGTAATCTAGGTTAATTCATACACAGGTGGTGTATGATGTGCTACCACTCGAAGGGGTACCAACAGGGGTTACAAGGGTGGCCAACATATGTGCACTTAAGAAACACTTGTATTTCCTGCGGGTATGAATCCCTCAACCGCGGGTTTATGCACGTAACGATAGATCTTTGTGGCTTAAAGATGCTGGAATACGTCTCTACCTTGAAAACAAAAATTAACCCACACTTTCTGCCAAGGAAAGTGCTCTGATACCACTTGTAATATACCAGATATAAAAGGTATGAAGAACAGAAATAAAATGCTAGTAATGGCAGAATAACAACAATATAACCAGAACAATCACCACAATAGCACTGAAATGATATAAGAACAACAACATAAATACCACTTTGATTCTGAAAGCAATGTTCACAGGCCTCTTCAAGGGGGTAACGCTCTATTACAATATTATCCAAGCTAGGGTTCTCATACCCTCGACTCCTATTTATACTAAATATGTCTATTAAAATAAGCATATAGAGGAAGATCCTTCTAGAAGCGAAAGCTTCTATTAGGTCTTCTTACATCCGCCTTATTCTATTTTATTGAAAGGCCTTATTAATATTGACCTTTATTACATCCGAATATATTGTTCTACCTATGTATTTACATATTTATTTGTAAATATAAGAACAAATTTATATTTTAAGAAATAGAAATACAAACTTATATTTAAAGAAAAAGAAATAGAAGTACAGATTTTTTTGTATTATATTTACAAGAAATATAATTTATTAAAAATATTAAGATGATGTTCGTCGGATAATATTTGAATATAACAGAAAGAACGAAATATATTTGTTAATCTAAAGTGGACTAGAACAAATGTGCACATACCAAATCTAAAATCCAAATACTAATTAACAAATTTAAAATAAACATAAATATAAATGTTACACAGTACCAAGAAATGTGTGGAGTTAGGAAGAACTGATCTATATGTTATTCTTATTAACTAAAACAATGGAACTGAAAAGACTACAACCTTTATTCAAATTCTCTTGAGACAAAATTTCTGGTCAAAGCTCCTTAAGCTATATGTGGAATATATACTTAATTATATTACAGAAAATAATATCTCCCACAGTTACTCGGTTCATGCATTCGAAATAACAATAATAACCATAAATTATTTTCTTGATCCACCCAATGGATCATTGCATGTTAAACATATATATAATTTATGGATTAAATTAACCAATGTATACATACTCTATGGCCAAACCCAATTTTGTTATCATGTTGGTAGGGAAAATATTTCTTCTACCTGTACCAAACTATATAACACATTTATGCACATAATTTTATAACACCTTTATAATCAGAATGCAATCTTTTGAACTATTACACATCATAGTAAATTCATTTTAATCTTGGATTCAATAAATATTCACATACTTTTTTAGATGTCGAAAAGATAGAGGGTTAACAATGAACTCTACAAGTTTATTTTTATTTTATTTTTTCTAGGCATAAAGGAAGTAAAACTCTTATTTTTTCTAGGCAAGATAAGTTTTTATTTTTAAAATCTAAATGTTTAAACAAATTCTAAAGGTAAATTTCAACTAATTCAAGCTGGGATTATGTACCAATCCAAATTCAGAAAAAAATTAAAACAGATTCTGGCATGGGAACCAAAGAACTGTTGGAATATTTCAAAGAATATAAACCCATCAAGGCAAGAAAATCCTACGGTCCAAAGGGGCACCGTGGCATAAGAATGTTGATTTTTGAGGATTTCACAGTTGGCTACTTGGAGGCAAACCGTTTATAGGCATATTGTTTACAAAAGGATTTATTAAAAGAAGGAAGAGGTCGAGCTGACTGTGATCGACATGGAAGGCTGACTCACCCTACTGGTGAAAAACATATATTATATGGCTATATGGAAAAGAAGGATGACATGGAAAACTTCAAAAAACACCTGGGTTTGTAATATTTTCATTGTTAAACAATTCTGAAATTAATGTTCAGCTAAAACAATTTATTACTTGGATTTAAGTAGTTTTGGTTGAAAAGGACGTCCTGCTAACATTAGATTTTGATGTTGGCTGATTAGGTAGTGGAAGGGATGAGTATGATATATTGTCATATAAATATATGGTTATATATCCCGTGAAGAAAATGAAGGAGAACAGTCAAAAACTGGATTGGCTAGAGGCTAAAATGCTTGAAGACAAAGCGATTACTAAAAGTTTGGAAGAGACTGTCGACAAAATGGCTGCAAGGCTTGAGATTCAAAAGAGTTAGGTCAATATTATAATTGGGAAGGTTGCAAAGAAATGTGATGAATGGAAGAAAGGGGTATGCTTTTACATTTGGAGATCAATTATTTTAGTGTTTCTCTGGCTAAAATTTAGGTTAAGTTATGAAGGGCTGATATGTTTTGTTTTGGTTTTTGGGTTGAAAATTTTGAGTAGCTAGACCCACCAACGGTTTGGCCACAGGGCTGGGCCCCCGCTGCCAAGTCATCGTAAAAATATGACTTATAAATTAAAATTAAAAATAAAAAATTACAATTAAAATTAAAATTATAACAAAAAAATAAAATTAAGAGTTTAGGATTACCTGAAGCTCAGCCCGCCTAACCGCCCACCAACACGACAGCCCGACCGCCCGCAAGAGCACCCGCCAACACGATGTCTGCACCAATCCCTCACCAAAAGGTCACTCACAATCATTTGCCAAGGTCACTCACAATCAGTCACTATCACAATCACCAAGAGCTGAGAAAAAAGTTACAATTACGATGCGTGGTTAATATATAAACCGTTTTTTGGCCGAAAGAATAGTTCAGCCGAAATATTCTTTTGGCCGAAATAATTTTTTGGCCTGAATATCTTTCGGCTGAAAACATATTGTCGGATGAAAAAATCCGTCCGACTAAAATTATACATGAAAAGAGAGGGCGTCGTCACTGTACCATTCGATTTGACGTTCCAAGGTTCGGTTGAAAAATAGTTTGTCCGAAAAAAATATATGTCGGCCAAAAAATAAAATTAGTTCGGCTTTTTTTTTTTCAAAATTTTGGAGATCAGATTGTCACGAAAGTGTTACCCGCCTTCGTGAATTTACCCTGTAACGTCCCCTCCATTAAGACTTAAAGTAAGTGAGTACAATAGTGACATGTTTTTTTTAAAGATCAGATAAAAAAAGTGATACATGAAATAACATACATTAATGATTACACAATATCTCCTTAACTATCTCACTACAAATCAAGTTTTTAAATAAAAATCGTTGATATTCAAAGATCAACTACATCACATAAGATAATGAAGGATGTCTACCCACCCAACCTACCTGCAAGGTTAGGACCTCCAAGACACATAATCAATGCTCAAGTCTAGGATTCATCCGATTGATTTTGACCATTGAAGGTCTCAGGACTAACGACTGTTCTGAGGAACATAGAGGTATCTATTCCCATAACCAACTTTAATTTAGACTCAAGAAGATATTTGATGGTATATTTCTTAACTGTAGAGAAAAAATTTCATTTAGTAACTCTTTATTAGTACACCATTTTGTTTGTTCAACATACAATTTCAATTCTCAAGTGTTTACTTAATCGTCTAGTTTAATTCCATTACCCAACATCATTGTTCCATAACATCTTAGTATTAAAATCCACACACGAGAAACTTGTAATGACGAAGAAAAAAATAATTAAAATAATAAGTAGAACATAATCTTCATCAAACTACACACAAGTTAAATGTAATAATGGATTCAGTACACATGCAACATCCTCCATCCGTCTTTGGTCTAAGTATTGTTGTTACTACACATGGACTTAATCTTTCCTTCACCGGTCCTTTATCCAACAATTCCTGCACCAGCTTCTTAATTTTCTTATTTTCTTCAGAGGCCAATATATAGGCTGCTTTGTTAGGAAAAATTGTTCCAGGTATCAGATCAATATGATAACTGATACTTCTCACAGGTGGTAATGCATTACACAGTTCATCTACTATAATATCAACAAACTCATCAAGCATACCTTGAGCTTCTTCAGGTAGATCATTTAATTTTGTAGCGGTAAATATCACCTTTGGTTTACCAATTAGAGCAAAATGTAACTCCTTAGTCTTCTTAATTCCTTGAAACAATTTTTTTCCACTCATCAATAGAACATTAGGTCCTGATTCACATTTAGTTGTTTCATCCTTCAAAGGAAACAACATATGTTTCTTTCCATCTTTCTCTAAGGATTAAGCATTCCTTATACCATCATGAATGGCTTTCTTGTCATATTGCGAAGGTCTTCCCAACAAAACATGACATACATCCATTGGCATTATATCACATAATACCACATCTTTATAGTTACAAATGTTTTTTTCCACCTTACATTGCTCATTCACCAAGAGTTCAAGTCCTTTCTGCAACCAGGATACTATGTAGGGAGTGGGATGTGCCATCCTCTTCAATCCCAAATTCTCTACCATCTTTTTGGAAACCAAATTATCTGTACTCCCACTGTATATGACCACTTTGAAAAACTTACCTCATGACTTGCATATAGTCCTGAACAATCTTTTCCTCTAAGCTGGTTTAATTAATTCCTGTTTTGCCTTAACCAAGACCCTTTTCAACATCAATGACTTTCATACCTCAGGAGATTATGTTTCAACTGCTACAGTTGTTGGTTATTTCCTTTCTTCTACTACATTTACATTCCTCTGATTTGTTGCTTTACTCTTATGACAATCCCAAGACATATGTTCTACTACCCCACATGCATAACATCTTATTTCTCTTCCTCTTAAGCCAAATATTATACCCCTATAATCCCCTCTTCTTGGTGATTAGTTACCTGAGATTTCTCCTTCACCTTTATTAATATGGACTCTTCCTCTACTAGCAAATCCTCTGCCATGAGTTGTACCTTTTCCTCTATTCATTTGGCTTTGTTTCCATGCAATATTCTCCTCATCTTTCAAAGATACTTGATATGCATCCTCAAAATTCTTGAGAGTCAACAACCCTATTTCATCTTGGATATAATATCTGAGACCATTAATATATCTGGCCACCTTCTCCATATCTCCTTCTATGTGTCCAGCCCTAATATTCATCCTGTAAAATTCCTCTGTGTACTCCTTAACTTTCATGCCTTTATGTCTCAGGTTCTGTAATTTCTTAAAGATGTTCAACTGGTAGTATTTGGGCATAAATTTACTTTTTATTTTGTTCACCATCTTATCCCATTGATTAATCTTTGATTTACCTTTCCTTTGTGTGTGTATCTACAATTCATCCCACCATATGGTTGCATGTCCCTTCAGTCTGGTAGTTGCATACTTCACCTTCTTCATGTCTTCAACCTCTTCAAACTCAAAATATTTATCCATGGTGTTGATCCAGTCCATTAGATCATCCACATTCAAAATTCCATCATACACAAGAACCTATACCTTTGGTCTTCTAATAGTCTTTGCCAAAAATAATATGTTCCGTTCAACTTATGTCTCTTTTGCTTCTTCTTCAGAAGATTGAACCTCTGATTCGTCATTGATATAACCAGCTTCACGATTTCTTCTTTGGTTTGTCTCCATGGCTTCCATTCTAATGTCCAGTATTCTCAAGTCCTCTAATATAGTGTCATTTCATGTTGCTATACCTCGACCTCTACCAAGAGGAACTCCACCTTGCCTCCTTGGTGGCATGGTTCACTTATCCAGAGAAATTAGTCCGCTCTAATACCAAAAATGATGAAATTTGTGTATGAATCCAACCAAAATCCCTCTTTGTCTGGTTCAGAATCTAACAAGATCATATCCAAAACACCACAGGACTTACCAGTTGTTAGATCAACTGGTGAACGAAGATCGACGATCTCCATCGATTGTGGACTTCCAACTTACTCGAGGTTTAATCCGTCACCCGAACTCCGCAATTTAAGTTGTGTGATTGTTGGTAGATCAACCACATTCGTCGATCTTTGGATCGAGGGAATCTAACGGTCTTAACTAATTACGGGAGTAGAATAACACGTTGATTAATCCTCCCTTCATGCTCCGCAATCAATCCATGCCCTTTATATGGTGCATGTATATGCAATGGTCATGCCTTGATTTGATCGTCGACCAATCCTTCAATGGATCGAATAGTTGGTGTTGTTCAATCTGATAGATGAATGGTTCACGTTATTCCTTTTGTGACAATCACTCCCCCTACGCAGAGCTCAACTTCATCCCTGCATATCATCTCACGAATCTACCTATCAACACTTAGAAGGAAAAATCTTGTTCTATCAAGGATTCATAGATCAATACCACAGGATTAAATGATAAATTTGTAAACAAAGATCACTTGAAACCCTACTATAACTAAAATATACACACAGTGATCTGAAAGAGATTCCAGACACTCTCTGGTATTTCTATTCAAATTTAAAACACCTTCAAAACCTGTGGTTTGTCCTCTTACATCCAACCAACCCTTTTCTCAATACAATTACACTGCTTTAAGCTCTATTGAGCCTCAGTTGTTCCAACATCCTAATCACTAAAAATATTCTAATCACCTATAATTAAGAAACCACCCAACCTCCTATCCAACAGAAATATCCTTGATTCCTTCTAGAGGTATTTTACAGATTTATTACATAATAAAATGAACAATTGCGGAACCAACTCCCTTAGTAAAGTTTTTTGTGACCTTTTGGGTCAAAAGAGATCGTTTGGCTCAGATGTTCCTGCATCAGCAATGATAGAGGGTTTAACCCCCTCTTTATCTTGGAGGATTGTATCTTCCCTTGGAGGTTTATCCCTCCCTTGAACTTGGAAGTTGTAGCTTTTGTGGAATTCATTACTTCCCTTTAACAATAACTACTAATTATTTCTCATATATTGTGCATGGTGTATTGTGGTGTATTGGTGTAACTCTTCTACTATTGTTCATTTCTCATTGGATATAATTGAATATATAATCTGGTTGAAGTATAAGTATAAAAATTGTTTAAAATGTACTTGATACTGATTCACCCCCCTCTCAGTATCAAAAATTGGTATCAGAGCGAGTTACGTTCAATATATTTTAACCACTGGAAGGAGGATCCTAAGAAGAAATGAAAGTAAACATTCCAAATGGGATTCCACCATTTTATGGAAGCAATTTTAAATACTGGAGTAATATAATGGAAACTTACTTGAAACCTCTTGGGGAAGATGTTTGGTTCTCAATTGTTTCAGGATACAAGGCTTTGAAGAAACCAAAGACTGTAGCTCAGAAAGAAGCAAGAAGGAAAAAACAATTGGCAATGGATACTATCCTTGATGGATTGACTAATATAGTAAAACCCAAGGTGGGATCATGTGCATCAGAAAAGGAGCTTTGGGATAAGCTACAAGATATTTATGCAAATCCAAAAGAAAAAGAAGTTGAAGCAAGTTGCAACTCACATGTCGAAGAAATTATTAAAGGTGTGTTCTTTTGTTTTAATTGTGAAGGAGTAGAACATATTGAACATGAATGACCTTATCCAAAAATTTATAGATATGATATTAAGGAAGAATAATAGTCCAATGAAGAAGAATACAATTATGAAATAGAAGAAGAAAAAATTATTCAACAAGAAGATGAGAATATTGAAAAATTGATTCATGTTGAGATTGAAAATAACAAGCTCAGAAACATGCATAGAAAACTAAGAAGTGAATTGGTTAGTTGTTAAAATACAATTGAAAACTTGAAGAAACAATTAGAATAATTTAAGAAACTGAGAGAAGAAATCATTTCCTTGAATACTCTACTCGAAGAAGCAAGAAAAATAGAATAAGTAAGAAATGTCGAGATGATGAAGAAATAAGAAGATTGTGAGAAACTTGAACAAGAAGTTGTCTAATTAAGGAAGAGCTTAAGAAAATCTCAAGTGCCAAAAGACTTAACACATCTTGGATGCATGGGTGAACTTCATACAAAGAAGATACAAATGCGAACAAAAAGTTTGAAGAAAGATCCACACAGACAATTGATGAGAAGTGGACCAAAATGTGAGAAATAAGGAATTATTACAAAAGAGATGAATACCCAAGAAGACCTCTGTTGACGGGTGAAATTGTTCGTCCGTCAATTGAGAGAGTGGAACCGGTTCGGGGTTGTCCAATAACCCAAGCCGTTTGGAATGAACCACCCTGACGGGTTTAACGACTCCGTTGGCCGCTCTAAGATCCTAAGAAAATCAAAGAGAAAACTAATCTAAACTAACTAATCTAACTAAAACAAATAAAACGAACTAAAACTAACTAAATAAAAGAAACTAGACTAACTAAAAGAAACTAAACTAACTAAAACTAATAAAAAAAAATTAACTAAAACTAACTAATACACTGATCTAATTCAAACAAACTAATAAATTAAACTAAAACTAAATGCTAACTACTCTAACTATTATATACAATCTACTAATTACTATTACACTAACTCTAACAATTAAATATCTAATTTCTAATTGGATTACAACTTATTCACAAATATACAATATCTACAAGTTGCAGATTTGAATAAAACCTGTAAAACTCATGTGCTTTCTGCCCTAAGACAGCAAGATATGTTTTTTGATTTTTATATTTTATGAAAAAGAAATAAAACTTACTGAAATTAAATGATCTAATATATTTACTGAAATTAAACAATCTAATATAAATCTAATTAAACTTATATCTAAATAAACTACTAATAAGAACAGTAAACAAAGAAGTGACTAACTGACCTGGAAACGCTCCTAATTTGTCCTGCGTATGATGACTTTGAAGCTGGTCGGAGGAAGGAAACTTGCACTGGATTGATCCAAAAGCTTCTCGTAAACGATAGGTTGTGCTACTCTTTGAGTTGTTAACAGGACAAACAAGACATAAAAAATCATAACAATCTTATGATTTATAAATCTCTGCAATAAGGGAAACCTGTTATGCAAAAACTTATACTTTATAATTCAACTTATGAAGAAGAGAAATCTTCCATTCACAAACTGAATCAAGCAATTGTTATGTTCTTTAAATACTTAGAAGAAACCAGATATGGATAACAATGATTAAATTATATCATTTGCACATGATTAAGATAGCTAAAGTAGTCATTAACCAGATACAAATTGATAT
>SNQJ01S0023004.1:66589-85963 GCA_010110895.2 Picea sitchensis | reverse complement strand
CAAAGTAGTAAAAACATCATGTCATCTATCATAACGCATCATAATCAAGGATAAATAGTTTAACATCATAAAAGTCCAGATCACTTGCGAGCAAGTGTCCTCAAAGAATAAGTTTTCTCAGTGCGCCAGAGCGGGATGTTACAGACCCGAAGTGATCCTCAATTGTGGAATCAATTGGACACGTGAAAAAATTCCACATACTTTGAGGGGAGAGAAAGTTGAGAGTTGATAATTTCAAAGTTCGGAGACGCGAAGTGATCATAGCCGTTGATCCTAGGAGGACACGTCTCAGTATATTATAACCTTCGGATAAAATCTAGTGGGAAAAAAGGGTGACGTTTGAGATTTGATATATCAGAAGTACGAAGACCCGAAGGAGATCTCAACCGTTGATCGAGAGAGGGTCACAGGACTATTGATATGAGTTGAAAGGTCAAACATCCGAAGTAGAAGCGGGACCATTGATTGAGCAGAACACGTGTCCATAGATCGTCAACTCCGGAAGATTGAAGTACGAAATAAAGTAGGGTTTGAGATTTCAAAACCCCAAAGTCCAGAATCGCGAATAGATCCCATTCGTTGATCTAGGAGGGGAATATTTTTTGTGTGGATTGGGAAAGGGCAGATCTGAACCGCTAGTTCAGATAGTATCGTCAAGATTGGGAGATCGACGATCCCATAGCATTACGAGGACATGAGTTGCATTGACTTTAAAATGTTGAGGGTGGGTCGCAATCCAAACCGTAGTTTTGACAAGAGGACACGTGGAGGCTCGAGGAGAATTGCGGGCCAAACGTAGTTTGATTCAAACCACCTTTGGTCGTGCCCACAATCGTGTGGTCATGTGTGGTCATTGCCCAAGGTCACATCAAGAGTGGGCTTATCATAAAAGGATCTAACACCCAATACTCTGATATTTCACAAGAGAGCGAAAGGGAAGGATGTGGGTACCATAAGACCTGCACCAAGAAGCCGAAAGGGCCTGTGTTTAGACACAGAACAAGACCATTAACATTTCAGAGCATCATTTGACTCAAGAATCAGAAATCCTTGATCGGTAGGTCGTGTAGCCCTACGGGGGAGTAGGGGAGCCGCATCAAGTTGAAAGGAAAATCAATTTTGTTGGTTGCAGTCAGGAAATTTGTTGGAGAAAATATAAAAAAGAGAATGTCCCTTATTTTAGAGGCATGGGATGTAGGGTATCTCCAGGATGAATTCAATAATAAATAATGTTTCTATAAGGATTATTTTATCACATTTATCTTTGAAAGGTTTCTAGTATGACCGAATTGAAAAGAAAAGAAAAAGACCTACCTTTCGTTGCTCGAATAAAACAACTGAAAGCTTGTTGGATTAAAGAAATATTGGACGATTGCGATGACCTGGTCATGAAAATGGAAGCATTATATCAAAAATTGACTAGAAAAGACCTATCAGGAACTACAAGGGAGGTCCAAGATCCGAATTTAATTTTAAATTCCATATTTATAACCAGACAACAATTTGCAGAACACATGGAAATATTAAAAGGTCTAGCAGCTAAAAAATTTCATTATATGATTGAATATACTGAAAATGAAATTAAAAGTTGGTTGGTAAGTTATGTAAACCAAAATGAGGATATTGAATATACTCTCCACCAACATTCGTTTGAATTAAGAGAAATGGAAGGCACAATATTTGATATCAAGGTTAGAGAAGAAATAAATGTTGGACCAATGAAAACAAAATTTGAAAAGTGGTTAAAACAAGCCATCATCAAGATAATCGAAGAATATCAGCTAGATTCATTTGGTATGAGTCACAGAACCGCAACAAAGGATGACACAAGAGGGACATCAACAAGCAAATGAAGGAGGATATCCCATCATGGTGAGTAAAATAGATCACATTCTTCCCATTTCATTTCTCTTCCCGTTCTAAAAATCATCCAATTGTGTTTTATCAGTCCTGTCGCCGCTTGAATCCGTTAGGACCGAAACAACAACCTCACGAGAATGTAAATCCCCTTGCATTTTTATAGAGGTGGTACTCCTCTTTGATTTAAGATTTTCTTGGGATTCTAGATATTCAAAATATGGGACTTGACAGAAGTTTGTTGTACTAATTCAAAGAAATATAAATATTGCAAGAAAGATAAAGGAAAAATTTTTGTTTTCTTTTTAAAGAAAGGTCCTGAGAAAGGACCAGGAACCAAGCACATTCACACATTTAAAGAAAATAAGAAAACATTCCTCATATCCATCATAGTTTAATATAAATATTTATGATCACATAAAAATAAAAAGAAGATGGTCTGCATGCATAAGAGAACTTTAACAGAGTGAACATGGGAAGCTCAAATAAATATTGTGATAGATAAACCTCAAATACTTTATATTCAAAAATCAAGGTTACAAAGTACAGTCAAGATTGTTCCCGGGGTAGATCTCTTGAAATTTCTAAAAATATATAGTCTATTACATATTCTTTCGAAATTTAAAATGATTTTGTCTTAAAGATTGGGATTGGGGCTTTCGTGGACCCGAAAGAAAATATACACAAGAATGAAGATTTTAGAAGGAAGATAGTGGGCGGTAAAAAGAACAGCAAGACCTAGTAAGAAGAAAAGAGGGGTTATCAGCCTTCGGTTAAACCTTTCTATTCAAAGAAGCAGAATAATTGGATGAAGGACTTGATAAAGAAATAAATATGTGATCAGCATAAACTTACTATGATGGTCTCTCGTGTCTTCACTTTCTTGCTAGTGTCCTTTTATTGTCTTCATTAACGGTTACATGAACCGTCTCAACTGTTTCTTTCCACTCAATGGTCAATTTATCGATAGGTTTCTTAAACAATTCTTCAATATAGATTTTCATTGGTGCCACAATGATTTCATGCCGGATTTTGATGTTGAACAACTCACCCTCCAAGTCTCTCAAATCAAGGGAAATGTCATGTAATGCTTCCTCAATGTCCTGATTTTTCATGGAGTAGTCCACTAGCCAATTGTCTATGTCTTCCTCATCATATTCAAGTATACCATATAACTTTTCAACTGACAACCATTTAAAAATATCAACTTGTTCTTCAAATTGTTGCTTTGTTAGGAATATCGAGTTGAGAATTAGTTTGGGGTATTTTACTTCATTAGTAGTCCCAGATAAGTATATCATTGTGAGCCTCTTGAATAATTATTCCCTCTTTTATATAGCTTGGTTGCATGCTTGGACAATATTATTCAAGTTTTTTATCTTTTCTTTCTATCACGCGCTCAACTGTTTTATCCGGCTTGGAGAGGGTAGATCCTCCTCTCTTCTCCTTAGTTATGTCATGTTGGAAACTCTGTTTCCAAAGAGTAGTACAACATCAAGGTAAAAAACTTCTTCATTTTTCTGGTCGGCTTGCAAATACTCATGGAAGGCATGCACCCTTGATCTAAAAGAAGCAATATTTTTTTAAGTTTCCCAAGCCTATGTGATCAATGCCATTCTTTTCTTAATATTTATCTCCACATAGCTTCTAGCTTATGCAAGTAAGCTTGAGGATCCTTTTAATTTAGCAGCGGGTGTGGTGGGTCCAACGATTTTCAAAGGACTGGAAAGAATTGGAAGAGGCATTAAGGCGTCTTCCAGTTCCTTGATCCTTTGTTTTAACTTCATGTTTTCTACTTCAATACCACCAATGTAGTCAGCCAAATCATCCTCAGTTTCTCTATGAATTCTAGAAATACGGGAAGGCCGCATATATCTTAGGTCAACCTCTGAACGGGATTTTCCTTTCTTATTCTTAACATCACTTTTTTCAATAATCAATTTTTTGGATTCCCTGTCAAAGAAAATGCTCTAAAAAGAAAATGACTCTTCTTCGTTGAAGGTATCATTCTCAATGATTTCCAATGATGGATTCTGGTGGGTTGTGTTCCCTAGATGATCCAGTTGGGAAACATTTTCTCGATGTCTGCCTTGAGCTCCATATATTGAAGGGAGAAGTTATTGATGTCACTCTCTATGCGTTGGTCTTCTTCCTCTAGCACAATGTTTTTCCTCTTTTTTCTCAAAGGAATCTTGTGTGAGCTCTCAATTTTTCCCGAAGGGGCATTATTTTCTCCTCCATTGCCTGAACTATTGTTGGTCACTTTTCTAGATGGGTGGGACATTGGAGAATTTCTCAGAGACGTTGTAGTTTTAGGAGTAACAGTTGGGGACTGGGCACTCTTCTCGTTGGTACCCTTTCCTTTCTGCTTGTAAAACTCATTGGTATTGAGTATCGTTTCTAAGTCACCAGCATGATGAGTAGGAGCGCCTAGTTTAGTGTATTCTTCTTCACTCAGAACAGTATAAATAAATGAATTGTTGAATCCCACTGCCATCATATGTTCCACAAAAATTCCATTAGGTTCAAACCCCTTTATCATTTCAGCTTATTTCAGATTTAAATTATCGAAGTGGTTCGCAAATTCATCGATTTTATATTCTTGAATCTAAAATCGCCAATTTTCCAAGGCAAGGGTATGAATTTATTTTTTTGTTTCTTATGGAAAATGTGCAGCCAAAAATTATATTTCCTTGTTAATTTTGTAATAAAAAATTTGTCAGATACATGCCATGGAATAAAGGAGGTATTTTCCTTCGAACTGAAAATCCTGATAACATTGTGGTTTTCCATTTTCTCCAGCTTCCCCTTTTTTATCCAAGAATTTACTTGCCTAGTCGAATATTCTGGCGGTATCTTTTACAAACAATAATCCTTTAAAAATCAATACAAAATCATTCAAAACTTCATAGAAATACAAAGAAGATTTGTGTCTCCACAACGCTTGGTACCAGAAGGTAATTGGGTCCAGTTCACAGTTCATCGTCTTGTATATAGACAATTTAGGAAATTGACAGCAATATGTTATCGCAAAAAGAAAATAAAAAGCCATAAATAATTTCTTGTCTTTTTGTACTGTGACAATTGGGAAGAGATTTCAATGGAACTCAGTTTTCCCCAATCGAAAATAGCTTGTTTTTTTACAGTAAAATATAAGATATAAAGAATCATGCCTGGTGGTACTTTCTTGGCCTGTCACCCTCGTGAACAACCAAGCAATTTCCCGAAAGGGGTTTTTGAACGCGTCTGCCTGCAACCTGGTAATGTCTTCAGGGATAGTGGTGGGATCTTCCAAGAACTCAGGCAAGAGGTCCAGGTCGTTGTCATGATTTTTAAGAAAATCCCTGCAATCCTCTCCTTTGAAGGTAAGTGTTGGCTCAGGGAGCTTCAAGATCTTACGAAACACTTGAGGTGAAAGAGAGATGGGAGAATGGTCTTGCATTTGAACAATTTGTTGACTCGGTATGCATTTTTTCGACACACCATGCAACTAGTTCCTTGCAGTTGAAAACCTCATGGACACACTCTGCACGAGCAATTCTAGATGTGTAGGTCGCTTCCTTCTTAAAATAAGAGGATGAATAGTAAGAATACATTCTATACGACTCCTCAGGTCCATAAATATTCAAAGTATCTATGGAGAACATTTTTTTAGCTGCTACTGCCATAGGTTGATGAGAATGTTCTCTTAATCCTGATAATATTTGAAATGAGCGCTTGAGAGAGATAACAATAATATAATCTTCGATAAATCGTGATTTGATGCGGTTAAATGAGAAATATCCTTGATCCCTTTGCTTATTAATGACGATCTTTACAGAACGTGCATGATGAGTTATTAGCATTAAACCATACTAAATTTGTATTGGGAAAAGCATGAAGGTAGCGGGTGTTAGTCCCTAAAGTTTCACTTGACTGTGAGAGGGCAAGTCAGGGCATCATCAAGTTATTTCAATGGTTTTATAAGTAAATGTTTCATTTAGGTTTTGAACTGGTTGAAGGTTGGGTTAGGATAATGTGAAAAATATGTCTTAAACATCCAAGAGCAAAAACATATCTTAATGGCTTAGTAAATGGTACTCAATCTAATGAATCAGATGGCAAGAGCAATATAAAGAAAGGGGAAATATGTAAGATTTCAATTTTTCCACTCACACATGAAACTCTTGATCCTAAATATCTTTCAAGACACCAGAGAAAAATATTTGAAAGCAAATCTGATTATGGACAAACAATCAGTAAATTTTTCACTGGATTACTCATAGACAAGATACCTCAAATGCATTGTAGAATATTAACATGCATTCAAGTAGGAATAAGATAGAAAAATAGACAAGAATTATAAATCTAACCATCATATTTCCTTTAGCATTTAGTAACAATTGAAATATATGTTTTTCTTTATAATATAGCATTCTTCAAAATAGGTTAATGGTTCCCAACCCATCCCCCTCTTTAACTTCTCCTTCTACCATGTTTATATAGAAATAATACAAATTTATAAAGATCCAAAAGAAATGGACTGAAAACCTCATCATCTATATTTAGTTTCTTATTTGAAATAATCAAGGAGGATCTCAGAGTTGATATCCAAGTCTAATTGATGAGGTGGCTTATTAATTGATGTCCATGAGATTGTTTAGGAAAATAAATCCGACAAATTCCTGAAAAATAGGGTCTAGATATATCTCTCCGTATCTCCCAAACTGTGATAGATGTGTAAAAAAGAAAGAGTTTTTTGTGAAGGAGACCATTCCCCAAAACAACCTCTTTTGGTTTCCAAAAATTAATCTCCAGCGATGTTGAAACTTTGCCAAACATTTGTCACTAAAACGGGAAATCATATATTGTGAAATCTCTGAAAAATAGGGTCTAAATATCTCTTTGTATCTCCCAAACTGTGATAGTTGTGTATAATAAGAGAGAGTTTTTTGTGAAGGATATCGTTCCCAACAAAAAACCCTTTTGGTTCCCAAAAATTCATCTCCAGCTGCTTTGAAACCTCACCAAAAATTGGTCACTAAAACAAGAAATCATTTATTGTGAAATATCTGAAATATAGGCCTGAAAGATATATTCGAACCTGTTAAACTGTGATAGTTGTGTAAAATATGAGAGAGTTTTTTGTGAAGGGGCCTGTTCCCAACAAAAATTCCTTTTGGTTTCAAAGAATCCATATCCATCGTTTCAAAAACTACTCTTGAAGATAAGGACTAAAGATGGAAAAAAAAAATAGAGTATTGCATGTATTTGATTTTTGTCTTTCTTCTTTGGATCTTTTATTTGTGTTTTCCTTTTTATTTATCTTTTTTCTATGTTATCATCTATAAAATTTACATCTTCCTTCTTAAGATAAGGATTAAAGAGGTATTTTGAGTTCAACCTAAATTTATTTGTTACCCTAGTCTTAGACCTACTAGGACAATTCACCACAGTTTTACCTTTTCTTGCTTTGTTAACCTGCTTAGCTTTATCACCTGCAATTGGTTCCTTTTGTTTCTACTTTGATTATCTGAGATGATTCTTATTAGACACTCTGAGATGGATTATTTTAATGTCTTTAGGCTCATATTTTGGAAAAAGAAAATTATTGTCCAACTCTACCTCTGTTTTTTGCTTATTTTTCTATGCTTTGGTAGTTTTGATTTCAGGGAAAGATTTAGCTAAGAGCTTTGTCTCCTACTGCAATTGTAGTTTTCTCTTACTAGATCAAGTGAATCTAACCACAGGAGAAATTACTTTCTCTGTAGAAACATGGGTTTTAGAAATTTTCTTTTCCTTTGTTGATTTATGTTTTGGAAACAATTTTGGTTTGGGTTCTTGTTCTTTCAGTTCAAGGGATTCTAGTGAAAAATCCCAGGAACGATTCACTTCATCCAATCCATACAGAACAAAAACTTTAATAAATCTTTGGTGAAAAATACTCTTAATGGAAGTTGAAGGGTGAGATTGTATTCTTTTAGACATATTTTTCAGGCTGTGAAACATCATAAGAGCAGTTTTCCACTCCTTCTTCAACCATCTATGTGGGATACCTTGACTCCAATTTGGATCTTGGTGTTCTAGAAGAAAAAATTGGTTGAAAATTTGCATGGGAATCTCTTCCTTCTTCCACGACCTCTCCTCTTAGGCGCCATAATGCAGATTGTAGAATTTCAGGGTCGGTCTAGGGTTTCTGTCGGCATAAAATAAAGATATTTTGAAAATGTTGTGAATGAGGTTGGCAACCTGCAAATTTATAATGAAATACTTCGATCATAATATGTCAACAATCAGATCGTGAAACCAACAAACCTGTGATATGATTTAAGGATGGATGAGTACAATCCCAATCTATTCAAGTAAGGATAATACCGAGGAAACGATTAGATCTTTAATCATCAATCATGTAGACATTTAGGATAATATCTCGAGTGTCTTATGACATGATTTCGTGAAGTGGCACATGCAAAATGATGATTATTATTAGCGCTACAAGAATAGTGCTATTCTTGTAGCGCCCTTGTTGGCCCTGGACCAATTTTTGAGGATCCTTGGTCATATTTGACCTACTTTTGGGACTTCGACAAGTTGGCGAAGGCGGAGCGCAAGTCGAAGCGGATATCACAAGATATCGACCCCTTTTTAGGGATTTTTGGGTTTTGGGTGTTCTCTTGTTTATGTGATTAAATTCTTAGTGCGTTGATGTATGTTAGATGAATATGATATGATATCTTGGTGCTGAATAATGTGAATGAATGTTAGATATGACCTATGTTGATGTGCTTAGTGGTTGGTTATATTAGATCTGTGTGAATACTTTGTCGTTCTGTTATTAGGTTTTATCTTCGTTGTAAGCTAAAAGGCGAATATTGATGATCTGTAACTACTAAGTTCTCTGTTAAAGTGTTACAATCATAGATCTGTGTCCCAGCTGAGGTTGCAGACATCAGAGTCCTGCGACCACCCCTTCCTCTACCTCGGGTGAGACTTCATCTGCTTCACAGGTGTTGCTGAAAGAGTCGATAGTTAGGGTTTTGTTGGTGCGTTGTTGTAGCGTTGAACCCTGGGTCTACCCCTGTGCCAACAAGTGGTTCCGTTGTCGGGACTGGAACTCTGATTGTTGGGAACTAAATAAAAGAGAAAGATTCATGCGTAGATATGTTTCCTTAGTGCATAGTATTCTACTTGACATGTGAAGTTATGTGCCAAGAAGAAGAGTCAGATCTGAAGAAAAGAGGTAAGACCTGAAATATTTGTGCTCTGATAAAGGTAAGAATAGTGAAAAGTTTTGATTGAAAAAGTAATATAAGTGGGAATTTTTGTTTCAAAAGTATGGATCTAGGTATGTTTGATAAATTATGTCCTAGATTTAAAAGTAGGGCACAACTATATGAAATAAGGTTTGATATGAGTAGATCTGACAAAAATAGTGAAAGATGTGTTATTCCTATGCATAAAAAGAATGTTTGGACTAACAAATGGATGCGGGATCCTAGAAAGAATTTTTTGCAGGTTAGCTACTATGATCCTAGTGTGTAGTATAGGAAAGATTGGGGATCATTTAAAATAAAAAGAAGACTAGCCCTTTGTTACAGTTGCAGAAGACCGGGACATCGTGCTAAGGAATGCTCTAGTAGAAGACCTAGTTGTCTTTGTTGTAAAGCTATCGACCATGACATTCTATATTTCCCTAGAATGATTGCCAAGGTTGAAAGAATGAATATGAGACAAGAAAACCCTAAGGAAGACCAAGAAATTTTGACCATGGCAGAACCCTAGAAAGAATCAGAGAATGTATTACTATAAATGAAAGAAATTCTAAATGATCACAGAAATATCAACTTATCATATATCTTCAAAGAAAAAGAATGCATAGAAGCAAGAATAGGAGACTTTGACATTGATTTTGATCTAGATTAAGAAACACTGGTGAATATCATGACAAAAAGAACTTGGGAAACTTTAGGAAAGCCTGCTATGATTCCTTCATTGGGAGGAATAAGATTATTTAGAGGAAATTTGATAACCCTAAGTGGAAGAATCACCCAGATATCTATGAGTGCTCATGGAACTTCAACAAAGGAAGATTTTGAGATTGTTAAATTTATTGAGAATAGCGCCCCATTTTCTATAATACTAGGAAAATATTGGATTGAAAAGGATCAGGCCATAAGAAAAAAAGAGGTAGTCTTAGAGCAAAAGAACCAAGAATTAAAATATTTCATGACTAGGAGAATAACACACTTGATTGAAGAATAGCAGAACAGACCAAAGCTACTTAGAACCAAAAACTTGGATGTCGAAGTTAAAAGAACACAAGAAGACTCAGAGAATACTAAAGTACCTACCCCAGAGAGAGAAGACGTATTACTCTCTGACCCTATGAAAGAATATCAACAACGCAAATTTACTATGCCAAAAGGAGATAAGAATCAGAATGGAAAGAGGAATACCAAGACGAAGAACATCGGGAAGAAGGCTAAAAAAATTAGTAAGAAGAGAACAAAGATAGAAAATTTACAGAATATCCTAGAGGGGACTTCGCAGAGGGAAGGTTTGCAAGACTGGAACTTTGTATGGATATCAGAACAGTGCAACATGGAACTTCGCCATGGTGAAGAGATATAGCCATTGAAAGCATTATAACCATTATCCCGATGACCCAAATGGTTAGAACAACAGTAATGGCCTTGTTACACATGAAATTTGCACACCTAGGTACCTCGCCCTAAGTGTCGTAAAGTGTCATATAAGTGTCTCATACACCTTGACACCATGGAATAACCTATGTCACAATCCCTAGTCAATGTGGAGGAGGGATATATTACATGAAGGCCAAAATACCAAGTACACATGAATTATTATTAATATTCATGGAAAATGAATTGTTAAGTGTGAGAATCAAGTGCACATGAATTATTATTAATATTCATGAAAAAGAAAGTAATTAAGTGTGAGAATCCACCTCACATTTGGTTTCCTATTTTTTAGGGAAGGTGGAGGATCTCATGGATGGTTGAAATATTTCCTCCTTAAAATCCTTGAGAGATATTTTTTGCCCAAAATCCTTAAGAGATATTTTCTCCCTAAATATCTTAGAGATCCCTTTCTTAGTGGATCTGATGAGAGATCCTCTCCATGGTGATTAAGCCTCCAAATTCTATATAATGAGGGGTTTCCATGGACGAAGAAGGATGGAAAGTATTGTGAAGCATCTAACTTATGATCTCATAAGGAAGATGTCATTTGGAACATCAGCATTCTGTGTCTGGACTGTTTAGGCAAGGGTTTGGACAAGGAGAGCTTGGTGAAGTTGATGCACTACATCCATGGCTGTAAGTAACACTTTGTTCTCATTAATATAATATGCTTGGCTTGTTTATTTCTAGTATGTGTTTGATCTCACATGAACTTGTCTCTAGTAGATAGATTTGTTTCAAACTAATATCAGTAGAGTAGGAAGTTGGTTGTATCTTTGTTTGTCTACAAGGCTTATCGAGGAGTTTAAGGTTGAAGCTCAACTCAGACTGTGCAGGGACAAACACCGTTAAAAGGTACTTCTTTTCTCCTTCCTCCTCACAAATTAGTTTATCTAGATCTAAAAGGAATTTAGTGTCCATGTTAAGCATCTTTTGTCTTAGAGTTAAGAGTCTAGCTCTCGAGAGGAGATCTACCTATCCGAAAGGAGATTTTCCTACAACAGAAATTGGAAACTGCACTAGGGATCGAATCCAAACTTTCAGTTTTGGTTTTCCTCGCAGACCTTGTCTTACCCTTTGTTCTTTTTAGACTTTGTTCACTTTGTATGTCTAATTGCATATGTTGATTGAATCCTTAGTCCATCACATTCATCTTGATTGACAAAAGTTTGACTGTGTTTTTGGTGTTTTTGACAAATTTTCTGAGTTTTTTTAAGCATGGCGCTCCCCTGCCTATGTTAGCAGGGCGCCAGCGCTACCTAAAGGCCTTAGACAGAGCATTATAATGCTATGGTTCCCCTTACACCAGATCGCCAGCCTTTCCTCTGCAAAAAAAACTTCCAGAATTGTCTTTTCTGGAGTCCAGTCTCTATTTTTTTTCATTGCTCAGCTTCTTTGTGCTTCAATACTTCTTCCTATTGACCTTTGACACTCTGTTTTCTGATAAAAAAAGAACTTTGTTGTTCAGATTTTGTGACCTTCTTCCTTATTTTCATTTTTTGCTTCTGTTGAGAGCTTGGAATCGATCCACTACTTTCTTCCCTCTTATCTGACTGCGCGGAAACTCTGGTGAAGGACATCAGAAATCTGTGAATCATCTCATTTGGTTCTTCGAAGTCATTTTTCTTATCATATTTCTTTTGTGTGAAATTCTTGATTTTCTTTGTTATCTTTTGTTTTCTTTTTGCTTCTTGTTTCGATCATAGCAAGAGGGTGTTTTGTTTATGCGAAATCTGCTTATGCTTGTCTGAATATCCTTGATCTGAAAGGGTAGTTGGCAGGAGAAGTTTTGCATTGAATTAATCATCATTCACATACAAATGACAAAGATACATCTTAGTGATTGGTTTGCATATCAGGAATCATTTCTAAAATGTTTTCGCATTACATTGGATTTGATTGAGAACAAATTCATTGAGGACATTCTTTATTAGTGTTTGATAGTGAAAAAAACTATTTCTCTCACCCTTAAATAGGAATTCATTAAAAAGAAACGATTGTTTATCATATTTTATGCATTTTTGGGGAATTGAGTCATCTTTCCATCAGTTTCACTTTCATACACCCTTTGAGTAAAGAACAGCTGTAAAACAAATGTTAATTAAAAATTATCTAGAACATTTTTATTTTTAGGATCTTCCACCAACATTAGACTAAGATTAGCACTTTGGATTAGGCTGTGAGTACAACTCTCCAAAGTTTCCAAAAAAACATTCGCACCCTGATCTAGGGAGAGGCAAATCCAATTGTCGTATAGGTTTTCTGGGATCCCCCTCTCACACAGGGGTTACGCACGAGGTCGCATTCAGGTGAATTATAGAGATTATCCCTTCGTTGTTCAACTATTTGTAGTGGTCGGATCGTATATTGGGGGTCACTTGAAGGTATACCCATGATTATGTGTGGGAGCCTCTCGGGTTGATTTTAGACTTGTTATCCTACCCATACATTTCGGATCGAACTATCGAATGTACCCACCTAGGGACTCACTGTGAATTGGTGTATTTAGTTTCCATAATCTTTAGGTACTTACACAAGTTGATGGTGAAGGGAAGTCTCACTGTACCTGGAATAGACATTGGTCAAACTCACTCGGGCTCCTTGGAGGGTAAATCCACAATTACTGCGTGGAAGCTTGCACCAAGGTGAAAGTCTGTTAAGCAATTTTCCATTGTAACTATTCCACCATATCCTAGCCCCTTCTTGACTTGATCACGCGACGTTGGATTTCATCACCAACTAGTACGATCATCGAGAGAAGCTTTGTTTGCTTGGTTGATTCATAGATTTTATTAGTGTATGTTGTTTCTTTTTGTTAGTTGGCCCTAGATTTTCAGTGTGTTATGTTATTCTCCAAGATTGAGCCTGTAGACGATAAAGGTCTTCATCAATCACATAAGATGCAAGGGCTTCCTCCGGAAGGCTATCAACCCTTACCTCCTAACCCTCCAGAAGACAACTACCATAGAGGGGTAGAAAATCAATCTGACGTTGGAAGTGTTGTTGCTCCGTCGTTAGATAACTCAGAAGGCACTTTGTTTACAGTTGAAAATCCCACTCCTCACACTACATCTGTGTTGGTAGCCCCTCTCGAACCACTTTTTCTTCATTTATACTCCCTTGGGAACATTATAGACGAAGAGGTCCCATGATTACCAGAGAGAGCTTTTACCGACACATATATGGGATCCACAAAACCAACTTTTGGTGATGAGTATAGGACTCTTGTTCATCCTAGAACCGCAGTAGATACAAATCCTACACCTGCTCATTATTTCTAGAGGACTTCATTGAGACGCGGTCTTTATGAGCATTTCGAATCCTTTCGACAACCCTTTTATCCTCATGACTGTCCTGGTGAAACAGGACCATCCAGTCGAACCATGAGTCACCCAGTCGATCAGGTTATTAACCCTATTGTCACATCAACACAAGTCCATCCTACTTCTGGACTCATTACCTCTAATCATCTCCAAAGCAGTTCAATCCCTACCCCCGTTTCTACAATCTTTTACTCTACAACTCCACATGATCCTGCTGGGACATCTTTTCACCCGAGGATGCAGACCCCTGCTAGCCAAACACAACCGGCTGGAGGGAAACCACCATATAACAAATCG
Source organism: Picea sitchensis (assembly GCA_010110895.2). Taxonomy (NCBI): domain Eukaryota; kingdom Viridiplantae; phylum Streptophyta; class Pinopsida; order Pinales; family Pinaceae; genus Picea; species Picea sitchensis. Next base: position 71,805 of record SNQJ01S0023004.1, on the reverse strand, counting down.
TTCCCTCCTGGAGGACTACCATTATATGGCGAGCCTACCCCTCTCGGGGGACAACCCCCTTTTCATGCTCCTCCTGGAGGGCAACCTCCATTTGCCAGCCATACCCCAGTTGTTAATCCACCGTTGGTAGGGGGGAAACCTTCGTTTGTTGGAAAACCTTCACAATCCTGGGGAGTATCTTCAGGAAGCACTTTTATTCAACCCCACATTGGGTGACACTCGTCTCATAACCCACTAGGAGGAGAATCAAATCATGTTCCTTTCGGAACATCTTATGAACAACCTTATCCGGGCGGCATCCCAAACACCACCTGGAGTTCTTTAGGACAATAACCTTATCCTCCTCATGGGTCTAATGTGTATCTGCCTTCGGGATCTAGTCCTTACTATCCTCAAGGGAAAAATGTTTATCCTCCTTATGGGAAAGCAAATCACCCGACCTATCATGCTCAGAACCCACCGGTTTATGCAAATGTTTATCATCCATCATCGAATCCTGCTTATCCTAGCCAGCAACAACCGTATGTAGGAGGACCTACTTGTTACAACTATCCACCTAACCCAGTTTATGGTCCTATTGGTGTTCCTATGTCGCACTAGTACCATCCGCAAATTAACCGATAGCTACCTTTCCTTGCGACTCTGGATCTCCCAGACTTGTCTCGGTTATCTAATGATCCTATTTTTCATTCTCCGGTTTGGCCAGTCATTCCAGCTAAACTTCCTTCTGATATTCTGAAATTTGACGAAAAATCTGGTGAAGATCCAAATAACCATGTGATGACTTTCCATTTGTGGTTTTCATCAAACTCCCTCATGGATGATTCTGTATGTTTGTGTCTTTTCCAATGAACACTTACAGGCTCGGCAGCAAAGTGGTATATTGAACTACCACATGCTTCTTTTCATAATTTCAATTCCCTTGCCATGTATTTCCTCACGCACTTTCAAGTACCTATTCGCTACGAGACGGGTACTGAAATCTTGACCTCCCTTCGTCAAACTGACTCTATGCATATCTATGACCATATTCATGAGTGGATGCGATGACAAAGGATGATAAAGGTAATCATTCATGACATATTATTGGTGGAATGGTTTACTAAATCACTTTTACCCCCGATCGCTCGGGATGTCGCTATGGGTGGCGCGATCACAGAGGAACAAGACATTGCTCAGGCTCAGTACTTAGATTTGGTTTATTCACAATATGGTACTTTGTATGATTTGCTTCTGAATTCTTCTCGAGCTAATATCGATCCATCTAAGTAGTCATCATCATCTCATGCGGATGGCATTATCGGTTCTGTCAACACTCAATCCACATCCCAATAACTCACACTCTCCTCTATCTCCCTCCAAAATCATATCTCAGAGGTGAATGCAATTCAATATGCCCCTTCACAACAATCCAGAGGTAAGAAGAATCCAAAGAATAAATCAAAAAATACTAATAACAATGAACAACCAACAAATCAAGCTCAAACACCTGCTATCAAAAAGCAACCACAACGGAAACTAAAATTCTCGTGTATCATTTCTGGTGATGATCACTACACTCGAGACTGTCCACTTTGCAATGAAGTGGCCAAAAGTTTCCAAGGAAAGTCACAACCCATTGTCCTTACTCATCCTTTTCCACAGCAGCAATCCATGGTTGCTCAAACCCCCTCTCTTGGGGGAAGTTCTAGCCATCCTCATGATGAGGACTCGACAAGTGCACATATTTATATGTTTAATGGGATTAATTTTAACACTCTCTCTAAGACATACGACACACCAGGTAACCCTGACAAAGGAAAAGACACTAACTGTACCGGAACTTTACCGGATCCATCACCGTCCTCCATTAGTCTTCCATCAATTTCTCCTTTGCCTGAACCACTTCAGATTGAGAAACCCACGTTTGACTCTATCTTACATCCTCCTAAGAGCACTATATGTAAAGCTACCTTTAATCCTTGTTCACGTGCCACCCAGAACTACAACATTGTTGAAGATTTGGCTCAAGCACCGTGTGATATGTCTGTATTAGAAGTTCTATAACACTGCCCCAATCAATGTAGAACGATCTTGGCCGCTATTGGTGTTGTTGATGCTGATTCGTCCAACCATATCATGTTTAACCTGGAAAATTGTGTGTCTCGACTCTCTCACCAACTTGATTTTCAAGTTGATGTTGTTGTTCACAATCAACAAATCCACCGAACTATTTTGGATGGGGGAGCCTCAACTTGTGTCATGTCTTTAGCATGTTGGAAAGGTTTAAAATCACCCGCACTTAATAAATCCCCAATGATGTTATGCGTCTTTGATGGGCGAGCTTTTCATCCCCATGGGTTTTTACAGTCCCTGCCCATCCAATTGGGTGGAAAAACTATTATTGTTGATTTTGAGGTGGTCGATGATCCCCTTGATTACAACTTGTTACTTGGAAGAAGTTGGTTTTATGCTATGACTGTCGTTGCCTCGTCATTTTTTTGATGTGTACAATTTCCTCATCAAGGAAAAATTGTCACTGTTGATCAGTTGGATTTCTGCATGACCGATGCTCGCACTCCTGCTACCAACAATATTCCTTTCTTGGGAGACCACAAGATCACGTATGAAAGTGTTGGTGTTGGGTTACTAAAATATTCTAGCCTCATGGGTACCTTCCCTACACCACTGCTACCGACTATACATCATATTGCCACTGTCAATATGATTTCGACCGCAACTTATCAATCTTTGGAATCATCTGACCCTTGTAGTAGACATGATGATCTCTTCGGTAGGGATGGTGGAGCCTAATCCCCTTACCCCTGTCACAACCCTCGACATTTTTTCCTTCCAGAGTGATTATCTTCCATCCAATGAAGATCTCTTGGAAGCCATTACCAATTTTTGTCCCTTGACATGGTATCCTTCCATAGAGTTATCCTCTTGTAAGCCATGATCAAGAAGGAGCTACAACCATAGTTTCTCTTCTCTGTAGAAAGCTCGTTAAAAAATGAAACAAAGGCCTTGAGCATAGCTTTCCTCTCTGTAGAAAGCTCGTTAAAAAATGAAACAACAATCTGGGGATCGAACCCGGAACCCTGAGCATAATTATTTTCCTATGTCAAGCTTGTTAAAAAATGAAATAGTCACCTCTCTTGAACCTTCTTTTCATCCACCCTTCTCCTTTTTCTCATCTAGTAGATAAATTGGTGACAACATCAAAGTCGGTGAATGAATTGAATCTTGGGGGGCATGTCTCCAGCCTTTGTTGATCATTCTGGAGTTAAGACACTAGCTTTTCACGTTGGGGGCATACCAAGCTTAGTCTTTGTTCTTTCTCGTGCTCATAAATACATGAGAATGCATCCGGGTAAACTTTTATATTTTTTTCGGACCTGTATGGATACACGAAAAAGGAACCCCCTGGAGTTGTCTTTAAGATATTTTCAGATTGTCTAAACATGAAAAGATTGTCGAGTGATCTTGCTTCCTTTCCCACTCGTTAAAAGGATTGAAAGGGCATCTTTTGAGGGATAATTTATCTCTTTTTCGACCTCGCAAGACTAACATTACGAAAAAGGACAACATTGGAGTCTTCTTTAAGTCATTTTCAAACTCTCTAAAAATGAAAAACTACCGAGTTTACCTTCTTTGGACTTGTTAAACAAGTATACACTGAAGGGCCGATATGGGACCGAACCCTTACTTCTTCCAGTTTGTTAAACAAAGGAAGAGGGACTTACCGAAGATGATTTATATCGAGCATGTGTTACCCTCCTCGAGCTCGTTAAATTACAAAGAGGTACTCGTCTATCTGGATGGGGGGAAATTGAAGGAAGCAAGCCAGGTAGTTTTTGAGAACATTACCAGTAAATCTTAGAGTCGCCCTTGAACACGTCACTTTGTCTTTGCGCACATATTAATCTGCTGAACCTCTGCACTGAACCAATCCTCTGATTTTTTCTTACTCCTTTGGGTCACCCAACGAAAGTCACAGTATCCACTGCATCATCTTGTTTTGGTCCATGTCATTTTTTTGTTGTTGTGCCTCAGTGTTCAAGGGAAGTATCCACCTTGAGAGTCAGCCATCACAAATATATTGTCTCAATACCCGTGTCAGTCCATGTTCATTTGATCTACCCATTTACATCTATGTGCCAATTTTGTGTCGTTGATTGGGGATACATCAAGGTCATTTTGTGACGAGTCTATTCCTGTCGACTTCAACATATTATCCAGGAACTAGACTTAGAAACTACTTAGTACCTTGGGACCTGCATGCCTTAATGGCAGGCCTTCTCACATTTGAGAGTGGGTTTACATCATTGACCTCTGGTCAGATGATTCCATGAATGTTCGACTTCAGCTCATCTATTCACATTCGTTGGAATGTACTAGGGTACCTTGGGAATAATTGACATCAATGGTGATTTCCCTCGTGCTTGTTAACGGTTTACATCATTGACCGGTAATCAAGTGGTTTCTGCCATGTCTGACATCAGGACATCTATTTGCATGGTTAGATTTTTACTACATCGGGATCGGTAAGAAGACCCTGGGTTGAGTGATCACTCTAATATGTACTTTACCTAGGTTGCGACGGAGTTTCTCTTGAACAATGACACATATATTGTCACATAGATCCACTTTGTATTGGTCAAGGCTATGTCTTGTCATCTCGTAGATCCACTGTGTATTATTCGTGGCTACGATCAGTTCAGGTCATGGGAGTATAGATCCATAGTGTATTTTCAGTGGCTATACCTTTTTGTCAATATAATTATGGATCTGCAGTGTATTAATGGTGGCCATACCTTGAAAGTCTCCATCACTCAAGCATAGGTATGCCTGCCTTGGGTTTGAAACATGTCATAATATTTGTTGGATGTTTGTTTGCAGCTTCTACCAAGTTCTCCAAGTCCACACTCTTGCTTTAAAGATTTGTAAAGTGTTTCAGCCATCATTTTCTCTTCTGACCTCACACTTTAGGGGGCATTCTGTTACACATGAAATTTGCACACATAGGTACCTCTCCCTAAGTGTCGTAAACTGTCATATAAGTGTCTCATACACCTTGACACCATGGAATAACCTATGTCACAATCCCTGGTCAATGTGGAGGAGGGATATATTACATGAAGGCCAAAATACCAAGTACACATGAATTATTATTAATATTCATGGAAAATGAATTGATTAAGTGTGAGAATCAAGTGCACATGAATTATTATTAA
>SNQJ01S0023004.1:50867-66539 GCA_010110895.2 Picea sitchensis | reverse complement strand
TGGTTGAAATATTTCCTCCTTAAAATCCTTGAGAGATATTTCCTCCCCAAAATCCTTAAGAGATATTTTCTCCCTAAATATCTTAGAGATCCCTTTCTTAGTGGATCTAATGAGAGATCCTCTCCATGGTGGTTAAGCCTCCAGATTCTATATAATGAGGGGTTGACATGGAGGAAGGGGAATGGAAAGTATTGTGAAGCATCTAACTTATGATCTCATGAGGAAGATGTCATTTGGAACATCAGCATTCTATGTGTGGATTGGTTAAGCAAGGGTTTGGACAAGGAGAGCTTGGTGAAGTTGTTGCACTACATCCATGTCTGTAAGTAACATTTTGTTCTCATTAATATAATATGCTTGGCCTGTTTATTTCTAGTATGTGTTTGATCTCACATGAACTTGTCTCTAGTAGATAGATCTGTTTCGAACTAATCTCAGTAGAGTAGGAAGTTGGTTGTATCTTTGTTTGTCTATAGGGCTTATCGAGGAGTTTAAGGTTGAATCTCAACTCGGACTGTGCAGGGACAAACACCGTTAAAAGGTACTTATTTTCTCCTTCCTCCTCACACATTAGTTTATCTATATCTAAAAGGAATTCAGTTTCCATGTTAAGCATATTTTGTCTTAGAGTTAAGAGTCTAGCTCTCAAGAGGAGATCTATCTGTCCACAGGGAGATTTTCCTACAACAGGCCTGAAGACTCGCCATCAGACTGTTGGGACCTTGCCACAACGGATAGAACCACATTGATGAAGACCTCTCATTCGTTGGAGAGATCTGCTACATAATGTCTACTTAGCCCATCGACTGTTGCACCGAGAACACTTTTGTGAATTGTATCCAAGCCAACTCATTGCTACCGCACTGTGTTTATTGAGATCGACACCTATTCCATTGCGTTGAACACTCATTCATCCACCCGAGTTATATGATCTAAGTGTGCATGTCGGACAAGCTCAGCCCCGCAGAGAAATTCATCGAAGAAGTTTTTATCGATCTCATGGCCAAGAAAGTAATGTTTGCAGGTATTCAGGCATCATCGATGAGAGGAGTGCAAGCCTCTCCATCGACTGCTCGCGGATCCGGACCATCCCAATCGGCAGCAGAGAAGAGAACCAAGCATAGATATGACCTAGCCAATGCGAAGTTAATCCTGACCATCTTACTAGACTACATCCTGCCTCTGGCCGGCGCGGTGAGTCGTGACAGTGTCCCGAGGGACTTTGATTACACCATGGTTACTGCATACCTCTCGAAGGGGATACGTGCAGTAAGAACACAGCAGGATAAGACCGTGACATTGAAGTTCAACGAATTAAACCTAGGAGACCTCAAGAACCATAGTATGCTCGTTCCTTGCAAATACTTGACCAGTAACAAGGGGAAGAACTTGAAAGTAATCCCCCAGCCGTGGACTATGAACCTCACGCAATCCACCCTCTTGAATGTAATGAAGATTATGCACTTTGGAAGGTACCAGGATATTAACACGTGTGCTAAGCTCCTGCTCTCATGTTACCATGGCGGCTACCTATGGGTAGACCGACGCATCACAGTCGATCCGACACTGATTCATAAGATCAACGGATTGAGCATGTAGGGACCCGACCCGCAGGACTTCTACCCAAGAAAGGCTACAAATCATGCATTGGCACAAAAGATAAAATACACATATGGCGATGTAGAAAAGGGGATGCAAGGATACAAGGTAGATTCCATCCAGAATGGCACAGTGCACCTATCTTGTCAGTTGATCGCAGGAAAGATCATAAGAAAGAACAAACCTACACAGGTCACAAGATTCGTTGTTGACCTCGTCAGGAAATGTGTAGAAGGACTCCAAATGAACTGGCCGAATTACTTGGTCAACCAACTAGAATTAGACTGTCGCGAAGCTCAGGATCAGGGTTATGAGTTCCAATTTAGCTGGCTCCTGATCCTCATCGCATTTACTGCTTGGGAGATGCCGGAAGGTGCAACCTTCCCGAACATCAAGTCGTTCGAGCCACTTGTTGCAAATTTCACCACGCTCTGGTACTCGAGTGATATGGGAAAAAAGTGGCAGTCGAACGTGGTCTTCCACACATACTATCTCCACCTGAAGAAGGACATCGAAGTTGTCCCTCGCATGACGCCAAACACCCTGTATTGGTTCATACCTCTCATGAAGTTTTGCGCAGATCAACACTTCATCTACATTACTATGCGAGAATATGAGCAATATAGGAGCTTCAGTCATACTATAAGCTCACAGAGGAGGACCTCGAAGAGATAACCAAGGACTGGTCTTCATATCTCCTCATCCCCACTGACCCTGCAGAGATGTTTGATCCCAAACTTGACATCTCGGAGGCCGCTCACAAAGAACACGACACACTTGGAACTAGCAGAAGAAAGAAGACTGAAGAATTCCAAGACTTGAGCATCGCATCAGAAGAAACTGCTTCAGTATCACCTGGCCGGGGGGGTGATGATGAAGTAGAAAAGAAAAATGACAAAGAAGATCAGCAAAATCAAGGTGAAGTAACACCTTCTAAGGATCCTATTGATGAGGATAATCCCTTGAATAAAAAAAAGGTTTCCCCCACAAAACCCAATTTTTGAAAGAAATATAGAGCCACCTTGACTAAGATGCAAATTGTGCTCACTATAGATGACTTCGACTTCATCATCGCAGCTGTAGCAGATGCCTCACAGGAAATTCTGCAGAAACATGAAGCCTAGAAGGAGGATATGTACGATATAATCGAGGTTTAACTCAAATGGGTACAGTAGGCCCTTCAATACAGTCGCGCAGTATCCATTGCACCCCCACCATCAGACGAACCATAGTTGGGAGATGAGTCCGCCCAACTCCGCAGACTAGCTGATGCGACCAAAGTTCACCTTCGCCAAGCACAAGATGAGAAATACCAAGCCACAATAGCCCTAAAACAAGACCAGGAAGAAATGGTAGAGCAACGTCAGGTTGCGCAAAAGGAGAAAGAGGACCTTCAAGCCAAGTTTGAAGAAGAGAGGGCGCAGGACAAGCAAGAAAAAGAACAGTTGCTCACAGAATAGTTGGGAGTGAAAGAATAAATTGACAGAGAACTTTTCTCTGTGACAAGCTTATATCCAAAAGCAGAAGACCGAGTGGAGTATCAAGTAGAGCGAATCGCAGAAGCTATCCAACAGCTACAGCAAAGAATAGCAGACTTAGAGCTACGAACAGTTCCCAGCACTCCGTCAGATGTACGATATCAAAGAGAAGTAACTGCTCGAAGCGCAGTTGAAAGAATCAAGTCCCTCACCATGTAATGTAAACAACTAAGTGATTGCAGTGCCCAAACTTATGAGCGACTCACTAAGGATTACAAATTAAAGGCACTGGGGTCACAGCTCCAGGAGGCAAAGGAGCAAGCAGGAATAGTACAGGCGTAGTTGAAGCCCTTGTCATCCATTTAGAGGATGAAGCGATCCCAAGAATAGCGCACTTCTCAATAACATATCCACACCATTCAGAGAAAATTCATGGAAGTGACTCAAAGGATCCAACCAATACAGGATGAGGCTTGCCAACTATTCACAGAAATTGAAGGCCGAGGAGAAGAACTGGAGGAATTCGTCACTACAGCTGAACAACGCTTAGAGGGAGCCACCTGTCAACGAAGCAGTAATCCAAGAGTTCGTCGAACAGGAGGTCATGGAACAAAAATAGGTTGAATCATATCGAGCCAAGCTCAAGGCTTTTGAAGTAGAGCTACCCAGATGAGAGTGACTCGGGATGAGTCACAAGTGATTGTTGGGGGCATGTTGGCCCTTGACCAAGTTTTGAGGATCCTTGGTCATATTTGACCTACTTTTGGGACTTTGACAGGTTGACGAAGGCAAAGTGCAAGTCGAAGCGGAGATCGCGGGACCTCGACCCCTTTTTAGGGATTTTTGGGTTTTGGTCTTATGTAACGGGTATGGGGATGTTGGGCAATGGGTTTACTCATGTTTAGGCCTGATTTTGTAATGTATAAATATATTTATAGATGATGTAGGAAGGGGCTTGATACCTTGTTAAGTGATAGGGAAAGGGAGACATCTATGTGATGTTAGGTGCTAAGTGCAAGTGGTAATTGTAATTGCTTTGTGCATACTGTGTAAGACTTGCAGAGCTAGGTGCAAGTGATCGTAAGAGACTGTGGAAGGCTTTGTGTTGTAACTCGGGGAAGGAGGATCTAGCGATGTTTGTAGATCTCTTATCCTCTACAGAGTAAGATATCAAGGCTCTGATCATGTAGAATATTGACATAATACAATAAAGAGAAGAAGAGTTGGTGGACGTAGCCCCAGGGAGGGGGTGAACCACGTATATCCTGTGTTGTGGTTCCTTTGTGCATTTTGGGTGTTCTCTTGTTTAAGTGATTAAATGCTTAGTGCGTTGATGTATGTTAGATGAATCTGATATGATATCTTAGTGCTGAATAATGTGAATGAATGTTAGATCTGACCTATGTTGATGTGCTTAGTTCTTGGTTATATTAGATCTGTGTGCATACTGTGTTGTTATGTTATTAGGGTTTATCCACATTGTAAGCTAAAAGGTTAATATTGATGATTTGTAACTGCTAAGTGATTTATTAAAGTGTTACAATGATAGATCTGTGTCCCAGGTAAGGTTGCATACATCGGAGTCCTACAACCACCCTTGCCTCTACCTCGGGTGAGACTTCATCTGCTTCGCAGGTGTTGCCAAAAGGGTCGGTAGTTAGGGTTGTTTTGGTGTGTTGTTGTAGCATTGAGCCCTGGGTCTGCCCCTATGCAAACAACCCTTTTCCATAAGCCATAATTCAAATTTTAAAACAAGGGAAAGGACTTATGATTTGATCAAAAGATCCTAAATGTCTAATTCTAAGCTTAATAACACTAATGCATGTTAAAAACACTCAAAAAGGATAATGCAAGCACACTTTAAAAACTATAGAAGAAGAAAAAGAGCATAGAATAAAGCTAGGAAAGGATAGGGCAAGGAAAAAAAAATCTTATCATTCATTTGCAAAATCAAGGACTAACACTGGCCCCTTCTGGGGATAAAGTTTCATGATGAAACTTTAATAACTTGTTGATCAATTCCTTTATCTCCCTGATCATCATCAACTTTTACTGTAATTATTTCCTTGTCCAGTCGTTCCTTTATTTCCAATCAAAAAATAACAACCACAAAAAAACAAGTAGTATTTCCATTGGGCTTATGGAGTATTTATTACTGATCATACAAATAAACTAAAAACAAACTGCTCAGATGCAAGCTTACTCAATAATCCTACTACTTCCAACTGGTAGGAGCAATCTGATCATGCGATATGAAATTGCCAATATAGCCAATCAAACATTAGAGTGATAGAATGGCCAACCCATTTGCGACTTAATGAGTTAATTTAAAAAAGATGATTTTTTTGCAGCATAAAGCTAATGGGCAGCCAATACTTACAACTCCAATTTTCTCTAATTCCAAAAACCGCAAAACTTTGAACTCATGAAAATAGGAACTCCATGTAGATATCCATAGGATCCTGCCAATTGTGATGCATCTCTAGTTGATACAAGAAGCCATATCGTTTCTCAATGATTTATGCTCCATTTATGAGAGCATAATTCATTTGAAGATCACTTCTTTTATCAAAAGCATCTATAAATTGCTCATATGCTTCTTGGATAACATTGTTCAAAACAACATTATCATCATGAGAATCAAGAGGATGATATTCATCTTCCACTTTGCCTTTAGATGCATAGCTATCATACATTGGATCCATATCCTCGTTGACGATGGACAGAATGCGTTCATGAATTTGTCATATCATCAACATTTGGATATGGGACTTCAAGATCATCATCATACTCATCAAATAAAGGATGATTTGAAAAAAATTCTGAACTCTGAAAACCAAGGACCTCTACTTCACGATCATCTTGAAAAACTGAGCACATATATGTTTCTTGATCATCATCATCATTTTGACCATAAGGCACATATGAAACAACATCAAATACATTTTCAACTACAGGTTTTTCTTCCTCATCTACAGTATGGTATTCAACAAGAAATTATTCAGTCAACAACCGATCTTCAAACAAATTAGGGACAACATTTGTATCATAGTCACTACTATTAGAAACATTCAGATTGATGGCAAATGCATCTAAATTATCATTGTTATGAATTTCAATATTATAATGTTGAAAATATTCCTAATGTAAGACGGATTTAGAAGAAGATATGACTGATACTGAATCTTGTTCCTCTTCCTCGATGTAATCATCCTCTTCATATGTACTCTTAGAGGAATATAATGCATATCCCTCACAACAATGCTCAAAAATCCTTTCAGCTGGGTAAATTCTCTTGCAATGTGAATAAAAAACATCATGAAATACCTTTAAAGAGGAAATACTATAAAAAGGAAGATTTGTGTACCATTGTTTTGCATAGCTATCCAGTGAATACATGAACATTTTCATCAATCCATCTTCATCATGTATATTTAGTTGATCCATGCATTGATGAAACTCAATCAAATGTAGTGTCGGATTGTCCTCATCCTTTTTTGTGAACCTTGGAAAGAAATCTCCCCATATATCTGTAGTGGGAACATCATTAGGGAAACACGTAATAGAAGAGAAATTAAATGGTGCAAACCTCTGTGTCAAAATAACTTCCATATCCTTCAACATATTTGATCAATGAAGTTTTCAATGGATTCTTCCTTCATGGAGTCGCCAGGTGAATGATACAGTCAGAAAAAGTGTCCAACTTTTGTTCACCATCAAGAGCTAGAATTGATCATTGTTGCTCTCTCAGGGATAAATACTTCATATCTCTATCCCTGACAATGACGCCAAAAGATGTTAGTCCCTAAAGTTTCACTTGACTGTGCGAGGGAAATCTATGGCATCATCAAGTTATTTCAATGGCTTTATAAGTAAATATTGCATTTAGGTTTTGAACTGGTTGAAGGTTGGGTTAAGGATAATGTGAAAAAACTGTCTTAAACATGCAAGAGAAAAAACATATCACAATGGCTTAGTAAATGGTAGTCAATCTAATGGATTAGATGGCAAGATAAATATAAAGAAAGGAGAAATATGTAAGCTTTCAATTTGTCCACTCACACATGAAACTCTTGATCCTAAATATCATTCAATACACAAGAGAAAAGTACTTGATATCAAATCTGATTATGAACAAACAATCAGTATATTTTTCACTGGCTTACTCATAAACAAGATACATCATATGCATTGCAGAATATTAACATGCATTCAAGTAGGAATAAGATAGAAAAATAGAAAAGAACTAGAAATATAACCATCAAATTTCCTTTAGCATTTAGTACCAATTGAAATATATTGTTGTCTTTACAATAGAGTGTTCTTCAAAAATGGCTAATTGTTCCCAACCCATCCCCCTCTTTAACTTCTCCTTCTACCATGTTTATATAGAAAGAATACACATTTATCAAGATCCAAAAGAAATGGATCTGAAAACCTACTCATCTATATTTATTTTCTTGTTTCAAATAATCAAGGAGGAGATCAGATCTAATATCCAAGTCGAATTGATGAGGTGGATTATCAAATGTTGTCCATGAGAGTTTTTAGGAAAATAAATCTAGCAAATTCCTGAAAAATAGAGTCTAAATATCTCTTCGTATCTCCCAAATTGTGATAGATGTGTAAAAAACAAGATATTTGTTTGTGAAGGATATCCTTCCCAACAAAAACTGCTTTTGGTTTCCAAAAATGCACCTCCAATTGCTTTGAAACTTCGCCAAAAATTGGTCACTAAAATAGGAAATCATTTATTGTGAAATCTATGAACAATAGGGTCTAAAGATCTCTTTGTATCTCCCAAACTGTGATAGTTGTTAAACAACAGAGAGAGGTTTTTGTGAAGGTGCAAGTTCCCAAAAAAAACCTCTTTTTGTTTCTAAAAATTAATCTCCCTCGGCTTTGAAACCTCGCAAAAAATTGGTCACTAAAGAAGGAAATTATTTATTGTGAAATATCTGAAAAATAGGCCTCAAAGATATATTTGAACCTATTAAACTGTGATAGTTGTGTAAAACCTGAGAGAGGTTTTTGTGAAGGGGCCCATTCCCAAAAATATTCTCTTTTTGTTTCAAATAATTCATCTCCATCGTTTCATAAACTGCTCTTGAAGATAACTAAAACAGGAAAAAAACAAATCGAGTATTGCTTGTATTTGATTTATGTCTTTCTTCTTTTGATCTTTTCTTTGTGTTTTCCTTTTTCTTTATATTTCTGTTGTGTAATCATATATAATAATTACATTTTACTTCTTAATATAAGGATTAAAGAGGTCTTTTCAGATCAACCTGAATTTATTTGTTACCTTAGTCTTAGACCTGCTAGGACAATTCGCCATAGTTTTATATTTTCTTTCTTTGTTCACCTTCATAGATTTATCACCTGCCACTGATTCCTTTTGTTTATGATTTGATTTTATGAGATTCTTATTATTAGTCCCTCTGAGATAGATTATTTTAATGTCTTTAGGCTCATCTTTTGGAACAAGCAAATGACTTTCCAACTCTACCTATGTTTTTTGCTTCTTTTTTTGTGCTTTGGTAGTTTTGATTTCATGGAAAGATTTAGCTAAGAACTTTGTCTCCTACTACAATTGTAGTTTCCTCTTACTATATCGAGTGACTCTAACCACATGAGAACTTACCTTCTCTATAGCAACATGTGTTTTATAAATTCCCTTTTCCTTCGTTGATTCATGTTTTGGAAACAAATTTGGTTTGTGTTCATGTTCTTTCATTTCAAGGGATTCTAGTAACCAATCCCAGGAACGATTCACTTTATCCAATGCATATAGAATTAAAAGTTTAATCAATCTCTGGTGAAAAATACTCTTAATGGTAGTTGCAGGGTGAGATTGTATTCTTTTAGACATCTTTTTCAAGCTGTGAATCACCATAAGGGCAATTTGCCACTCCTTCTTCAACCATATATGTGGGATACCTTGACTCCAATTTGGATCTTGGTGTTCTGGAAGAAAAAACTGGTTGATAAATTGCATGGAATCTCTTCCTTCTTCCATCACCTCTCTTCTTAGGTGCCATAATGCAGATTGCATAATTTCAAGGTCTGTGTAGGGTTTTTGTCAGCAAAAAATAGAGATCTTTTGAAAATGTTGTGGACGCGGTTGGCAACATGCAAAGTTATAATGAAATACTTTGGGTGTAATCTGTGAGCAATAAGATCATGAAACCATCAAACTTGTGATATGATTTCAAGATGGATGAGTACAATCCAAATCTCTTCAAGTAAGTATAATACTAAGGACACGATTAGATATTTAATCATCAATCATGTTGGAATTTAGGATAACATCTCGGGTGCATTCTGACATGATTTCATGAAGTGGCACATGCAAAATGATGATTACTCATGGCACTAAAAGAATAGCATTATCTCGTAGCGCCCTTTTCCATAAGCCAGAATTCAAATTTTAAAACAAGGGAAAGGACTTGTGATTTGATGGAAAGATCCTAAATGTTTAATTCTAAGCTTGATCACACTAACGCATGTTAAAAATACTCAAAAAGAATAATGCAAGCACACTTTAAAACCTATAGAAGATGCAAAAGAGAATAGAATAAATCTAGGGAAGGATAGGGCAAGGAAAAGGTTTTATTATAAATCATTTGAAAAATCAAGGACTAACAATGGGGACAAATGAGAGAAATTAGGATTTGGGAACTTTTGTGAACCCGCAAACCCATGGTTGCGAATGATAAAAAATAAGTTAAGTGTTGGAGTGGTCGGTCGAACTTGGATACAAGAGAAATTTAATATTTAGGATCTCGGCACCTGCGACAAGTTTGACTATCATAATGTAGATCGTAGTTCTTCAGGTGAAAAATGGATATCTCAAAACTTGGGATATGAAAGCTTGAACCCGCGAACCCGTGACTGCAAAAACTGGTTAAGTATAAAATAATACGGAGGTCGGTCGGACTCATGAAATGGGAGTATGAATGGAGATGAATATCCACGAGTCCACAAACCCACGAACCCGCCATTTTTAAATAATGACTAAGTATAGTAACTAGAAAGGGAAAAGAGAAGGGAGAAAAGAAAAGGGTAAAGGAGGGTAGGTATAGAAGAGGGAAAAAAATGGAAACAAAATTCAGAAGCAATAATTGATCTCAACAACTGGCTCCAACTGTGGGATGATAACGCCCTGTGGGTTGTCAAGAATAAATAATATTTATGACCAGGCGCTTCCGTCCATTGGGCTATGGAGTTAGAGGTAAGAATATACAAACTAAAAATAAATTTATGTACAAGGAAAATGAGAAAATTGTAGGTGAATAAGCCTTTCAAATGTTGTCTGTTGATAGGAAACATTAATATTTTACCCTTCATGTCCTGGATCATATAGGAATTACAACCCATGATATTTTCAACAATGTATGGTCCAATCTAGAGCGCTTTGAAATTTGTATGCATCGATGGTTTCTCCTTGGCCTTTTTCCAAAGTAACGCCAATTCTCCCTTTTGAAAATTCTTTACAGTTGCACTCTAATCAAAATATATTTTTATACTTTGTTGTCTCTGAGAATTTTGATTCATGGATTTGCTTCATTCTTCTTCCAATTTCAACAACTGGTTGATCCTCCTTTGGATTGGTGAACTGTCTTTTGTATCTTCTATATTAACCACAAAATTCAATGCATTGAGTTCAAGGCTAATTCAAATTTTCCTTCTTTCCCATAAACCAATGTGTACGGGGACATCCCAGTGTTGTCCTTCGGGGTCATTATGCTTGCCCACAATGCATCAGTCAGCTTTAGGTGTCAATTCCTCTAGTTCTTGTCAATATTTTTCTTTTATATCTGAACAAGTGTCTTATTTGTGGATTTTGCAAGGCCATTGCCTTGTGGGTAATAATTTGATGATTGACCCATGATAATTCCATATTCTCCACAAAACTCTATAAACTTTGAACCAATGAAAATCAAACCATTATCAGTGATAAATTTATCTAGGACATTGAATCTTGACAAAATATTATCTTTGAGGAACATGATTAACTCTTCAGAATCAACCCTTTTTAATGCCACTTCCTCTGGCCACTTTGTAAAATAATCTGTAGTTGTCCGAATATACATGTGTCCCTTTCTTGAATTTGGATTTATTGGCCCAACTAAATCAAGTCCCCATTGAGAGAATGGATTTTTTACAATTATGGGTTGTAATGAGATCGCATATCTCTTCATTTTCCCTGAAAATTGTTGACATGATGCACACTTCTTTATTGTGGCATATGAGTCTATAAATATTGATGGTCAATAAAACCTAGATCTTATTATCTTATGGGCAGTGGCAGCAGGTGCAAAGTGTCCACCACATATTCCTTCATGGAATTCTCTCATTAGTTCTTGGGATTTGTTTTCATCAACACATATCAGTAGTATACCATCATAATTCCTCCTTAATAGTATATCAGCAATCAACACATATTGATTTTCCTTCATCTTCAATGTTCTTCGCTCCTTAGGGTTCATGGTGACAGGAAACTTCCTGGACCTCAAGTAAAATGCAATGTCTCCATACCATTTTGAATCAGCCAATGGTTCTCCTATAGAAAATGAAATCATTCCATCCACATAATCACTATTTGCGATGAGATTGCATAGACCTTGTCCTTTGACAGCCTTTAAAGGTTTAATTTCAATATCATATTCTTGTATATTTTCCATCCAGTTAGCCCATTTTCCTTCTCTCAATTGTTGATTCAAAAGCATCTTCACTAGAAATGATGGAACATAAGCAATAACATGAGAATTTAGTATGTGTGTCTAAAAGTGTACCACCACTTTTACAAGAGCCAAGTCTTGTTTTTCTAGTTCCGAATATATCACTTCATAATAATGGAGGGTTTTTCTCATGAAACTGCTTGGGAGTTATTCATCATTGGTATTCCTTTGAGTAAGAACAGATGAAACAATTGTTTATGTGGAAAACGAATAGATGATGAAATCCCTTTGAAAATCTAGACTGGTAAGGAATAGAGTTGTGGTAATTGTTCTTTTGATATTATTGAAATATTGTTGAGTGTCCATTGTCAATTCAAACCTATTCTCCTTTTTCAACAATAAATGTATCATCCTTACAATACTTGTGTAGTTAGGAACAAACCTTCGCAAAAAATTCATCTTGCCGAAAAATGAGTGAACTCATTTCTTGGATGACGAAGGGTTGAGTTCATTTATTGCTTTAACTCTTTCTGGATCTATATAAATCCTTTCCTTGCACACAAAATGACCCAATAGTGTTCCTTGAGTTACAACGAATAAATATTTCTTTGTATTTAGAGAGACACCATATAATCTACATCTGTAAAAAACTTTTCTCAAATGATGGATATGATCACTCCTAGTTTTTGAATGCACTATCAAGTCATCTTATAGTCTGCCATAAATTTTCCTATCAACCCACTAAATGCATGATCCATGTCCCTCCGAATGTGGCTCCAACATTATTCAAACCAAAGGGCATTCTATCATATGCATATGTCTCCCAAGGTGTTATGAATGTTTTCTTTGCTTTGTCTTCCTCAACAACCAAGACTTGGTTATATCCATAAAAACCATCCAACATGGACATGCAGGTTGATCCAGTGACTTGTGTTACAGGAAAATCGGGAAAATCACCCTACGGATAGGTGGATTCCCTCTTGGATCCTAAATCTCTAAGATCAAGACAGAAAGGTGATAACTTTGGTCGTTGACATCCCTTTAAACCTAGCTAAACTAATCTATAGAGAAGAGGAAGAAGATGTACCTTTTTACGATGTTTGTCCTTGCCCACTTCCAAGTTGAGTTGTGATCCACAAGCTCTTCAACGGGTCCTGCAATTCAATCAAAGACAAAGCATGCTTCCTATTCTACTACAATTAGTTTGAAACTAGATCTATCCATTAAAGACAATTTCATGTAGGCATACACAATCTTGAAGGAAACATGCCAAGCACATGTATTAATGATAACTCAATAAAGATACTTACAGACCTTTGATGAAGCTGCAACACTCTCTTCCAGTTCTCCTTGTCCAACCCCTTGCTCAAATGATCCACAAACAAAAAGACTAGGCTTCACTGATTATCTCCTTTATGAGATCATAAGTTTGATGCCTTCAATGTCTTCTAATACCACTTATCATGATATCATAAGTATTGTATATCTAAAACTCCATCCTTTCACCATGAGGAGGCCTCCTTATATAGGCTTGGAGAGGCCTAATCACCTTAGAAATTCTTGGGATAGGTTGAGGATATTTCTCCATTAGTTGTGGATCCTCCCTAAGATCCATCCTTAACCTTAGATTATAATCCAAGTGATTTAAGAGATAAGGGGGATCTTCCCCTGATTTTCTCAACAAAATAACACTCCCCCAGAATGGTGCACAAAGCACTACATTGCTCCCCCAAAGAAGGGAAAGGAGATATAACGCTCCCTACTAGTGGGTAGGGGAGTGCTGCCCAATATTTCCTCAAAAAATCCCAGCACTCCCCCAGAAGGGCGCACAGAGTGCTACAACGCTCCCCCAAATAAGGTCAGGGAGCGCTGCCCTTCGAAATTCATTTTTAAGTGGTTTTCTCAAAGAAAAAGTATTTGTACTCTTCATCAAATAACTTATCCTTCTTTAACCAGTCTCTAAGGGTGTCTTCAAGTGTTCCTTGTGATGTCATTCGAGACACGACATGGGAAAGATGACTATATGATGTCTACAAAACTTGCGACACTTGTGGAAAAAATGCGACACTTGCGACACTTGTGGAAAAAATGTGACACTTGCGACACTTGTAATGACGACAATAGGTCATCATTGAAATGAGTAATTTTGATGTGTAACATATTTCCCCCCAAAATGCGAAATTAGAAGATGGAAATTGATGACTGAAATACTTTGTAGAATTTTTCGAGCAAGGGTATGGACTCAGAGATCCTGGCAGAAGCTGCACACAACCATCAAACAAATATTATGATATGTTTCAAGACCAAGGCAGGCGTACCTATGCTTGGGTGATAAATACTTGCAAGGTATGGCCGCCATAAGATACACTTAGGATCCATAATTGTATTAACAAAAAGATATAACCACCAAAGATATAATGTGGATCTATACTCCCATGACATGAACTGATCTTAGCCACGAAAAATACACAATGGATCTACGAGACGACGCGACATAGCCACGGACCAATACAAATTGGATCTATGTGATAGTATATGTGTCGATATTCAAGAGAAACTCTATCACAACCTGGGTAAAGTACATATCAGAGTGATTACTCAACCCAAGGTCTTCTTACCAATCCTCATGTAGTACGAATATAACCATGTGAATAGATGTCCTGATGTCGAACATGGAAGAAATCATTTGATTACCAGTCAATGAGGTAAATTGTTAACAAGTGTGAGGGAAATCACCATTGATGTCAATGATTCCTAAGGTACCCTAGTACATTCCAGTGAATGTTAATAGATGAGTTGAAGTCAAACATCCTTGAAATCATCCGATCAGAGGTCAATGATGTAAACTGATTGTCAAAAGTGAGGAGACCTTCCATGGAGGCATGCAGGTCACAAGGAACTAACTAGTTTCTAAGTCTAATTCCCGGATAATTTGCTGAAGTTGACAAGAACAAACTCGTCGAATGAGGGCATTGATGTATCCCCCATCAATGACATGAAACTGACACAGAGATGTAAATTGGTGGATCAAATGAACATGGACTAACACGGGTATTGAAACAGGAAATTTGTGATGGTTGAATCTCGAGGAAGATACTTCCCTTGAACACTGAGATACAATAGCAGAAACACGACATGGACCAAAACATGATAATGCAGTGGATACCGTGACTTTCACCAGGTGACCCAAAGGATTAAAGAAACTTAGAGGATTGGTTCAGTGTAGAGGTTCAGCAGATTAAAATGTATGAAAAGACAAAGTGTCATGTTCAAGGACGACCGTAAGAGTGACTTGTGATTTTTTCAAAAGATGCTTGGCTTTCTTCCTTCAAATTTTTCCCCCATACAGATAGACAAGTACCTCTTTTTATTTTAACGAGCTCAAGGAGGGTAACACATTCTCAATATAACTCACCTTAGGTAAGTCCCTCTTCCTTTGTTTAACGAACTCGAAGAAGTACGGTTTCGGTCTCGTATGGGCCCTTCAATGTATAGTTTAGCAAGTCCATAGAAGGAAAACTCGGTGGTTTTTCATGTTTAGAGATTCTGAAAAGTACTTAAAGGAGACTCTAGGGTTGTCCTTTTTTGTAATTTGTCTTGTGAGGCTGAAAACGAGATAAACTACCACTCGCAAGACACCCTTTCAAACCTTTTAATGAGTGTGAAAGGAATCAAGATCACTCAACAATATTTTCATGTTTAGAGAGTCTGAAAAAAGCTTAAAGGAGACTCCAAGGGGTTCCTTTTTTGTATAACCTTTATGAGTCTGAAAAAGTGACAAAAGTCTATTCGGTTACATTCTCATGTGTTTGCAAGAATGATAAAGAACAAAGACTAAGAACGAAATTAATTTCATTTTTCCACAAGCTTGAAACAAAATTAAACTATGCTTGTAAATTCCCAACGTAATT